>PVKC010002759.1:0-41814 GCA_004027635.1 Crocidura indochinensis
TGTTGGGTTTCAGTCTGGTTGACCTATCAAGTGTTGATAGGGCCGTGTTGAGGTCTCCCACAATTATTGTGTTACTATTGATTTCTTCTTTCAGATATGTCAGTAATTGTATTAGATAATTTGCTGGTCTCTCATTGGGTGCATATATGTTTAATAGTCTGATTTCTTCCTGTTGTACATATTCCTTGATTAGTACATAGTGTCAATCTTTGTCCCTTACCACTTTTCTGAGTATAAAGTTGGTGTCATCAGTTATTAATATGGCCACCCCAGCTTTTTTGAGGGTGTTTTTTGCTTGGATGATTTTCCTCCAGCCTTTGATTTTAAGTCTATGTTTGTTCTGACTATTCAAATGTGTTTCTTGTAGGCAGCAGAAGGTTGGATTCATCTTTTTTACCCATTTTGACCGATTTTGCCACCCTGTGTCTTTTAATTGGTGTATTTAGTACTTTGATATTGAGGGAGATTATTGTCATAGGATTTAATGTCATCTTTGTAGATAAGTTTGTTGCATGTGTTGGTCACTCTTGTGTTAGAGTAGACCTGTCAGTTTTTCTTTAAAGCTGGTTTATCATCTGTGAAGTTTCTGAGCTGTTGTTTATTTATGAAGTTATGTATTCTTCCTTTAAACTTGAACTTGAGTCAGGCTAGGTGCAGTATTCTCGGTGAGGCATTCATTTCATTCAGTCTTGTCGCAATATCCCACCACTGTCTTCTAACCTTGAGAGTTTCTTGTGACATATCTTCAGTAAGTCTTAGGGATGCTCCTATGAATGTAATTTCCCTTTTTCATCTTGCTGCTTTCAGTATTCTATCTCTATCTGTGGGATTTGTCATTATAACGAGGATGTGTCTTGGGGTGTTTTTCTTTGGTTCTTTTTAGCTGGTACTTTTCGGGCATGCAGGATTTGATTGCATGGAGTTTTTAACTCTGGGAGTATCTCTTCGATGATGTCTTTGACAGTTGATTCTTCCTGGAGATCTCCTACCAGGGTCTCTGGGACTCCAATGATCTTATGTTGCTTCTGTGGAGTTTATCAAAGACTTCTATTTTCATCCTTTCGCATTTCTTGAGTACTTTTCCCATTGCCTGTTTGTTTGTCTTAAGGTTCTTTTCCAATTTCTTTTGTTGTGTTGAGTTTTTCTGCATCACATCTTCCAGTACTCTGATTCTCTCCTCAGTTGCTGATACCTGCTGGCGAGTCCATCCATTGAGGTTTTCAGTTGAGCTACCGCGTTTTTCAGATCTGTTATTTCAGTTTGGAGTTTTCTGATTTCTGTCTTTGTGTTCTGTTCAGATCGATCTATGCTTTTTTGAGTTCTTCAAACATCTTCCATATTGCTATTTTAAGTTCCTTATCTGAGTGGTTAATCAGGTGTTGGAATTTATTAGGTCATCTGAGCTTTTGTCTTCATTTTCTGTGCATGGATTTTGCCTGCGAGGTTTCCCCATTGTCACGCTTGTAGTGTGGTTTTTCCTGTGTGTTGTGGTGGGGTTCATTAGTTAGAAAGAGTGCTTCTGCTGCCTCTAGTTGACAGTTTTTTGGGGGTGTGCTCCCTAGGCCTCTGAGGAGACCTTCAGGGATTCAGAAACATAGGCAGACAGGCACAGGAAGGAGAACTTTCCCTTGAAGTCCTCAGATGAACAAAGGCACTTTTATTTTTTTATAAAATCTTTATTTAAGCACCATGATTACAAGCATAGCTGTAGTTGGGTTTCAATCATAAATAGAACACCCCTTTTCACCAGTGCAACATTGACACCACTAATAGACATGAATTTATATTCCTCAACTAGACATCAATTTTCACTTCTCCCTGTGTTCTACCTTCCAAGGAGGACTGTGAAAGCAGAGAAGGGACAGTAAATACTGCATAATTTCCTCTCTACTGGGCTCACCTACTCTGTCTTAGCTTCATGTCTTCCTATATTCTGTTATCTTACTTCTTATCCTTCAACCAGTTATTAATCCAAGTGTCAATCTAAACATAACTTGATCTAAAATGTTCATTTAAATTTTTTCAAGATGGTATCTGCTATTCCTTTCATTTAACTCACAGTTTTAAACAGGGGTCTCAAACTCACGGCCCAAGAGCCATTTGCGGCTCTCTGTACAGCATTTTGTGGCCCTGGCCTAGAGGAATCATTTTGTGTTTTGTTTTGTTTTGTTTTAGTTGTTTGGGTCACACCCCCCAATGTTCAAGGCATACTACTGATTTTGCACTCAAGGATCACCCCGACTTTGCCTCCTGCAGCCCCCAGGTAAATTGAGTTTGAGACCCCTGGTCTTGAAAAATATAAGCAAATGACATTTTGTGATATGTGGTAATTTTTAAGGATAGCTGACAATTAGTTACATCAGTTGTGTCATATTAGTTATGTCAGAACTCATGCTATGCTCAGACTTAGGTATACTACATGGCCTTTACAATTAAGTGAGATGGGGAATATTTTATCCTCTAAATTAGAGAAAATCAAGATAGACTTAGAGAAATTTAGGCATTTACTATGACAGGTCAACTAAAAGTGGTTCCCTAAAATATCCACCTTCTGGAATTCTTATAACTTTGTGATCCCATATCCTTGAAAATGCACTAAACTACATGTAAGTTGCCTTTGAAAAACACAAGTCAGACACAGTGATGAGACTTCACTTTCTTGATCTGTTTATAAAGGATGGGGCATAATGTTTTGTGAGTACATTTTCTTTTTTTAAAATTTAAGTTAATTTTTAATTTAATAAATTTTTATTTAAGCACCATGATTACAAGCATTATTGTATCTGGGTTTCAGTCATAAACAGAACAACACCCCCCTTCACCAGTGCAACATTTCCATCACCAATCCTCCCCCATTTCCAACCCTGGCCTGCATTGAGACAGGCATTTAATGCTTTCTTAGTTTGTATCCTCTGAAGAAACAAGACAGCATTCTGGGGAAGTCCACACCACAAAGAACAGAGCTGCTGCATCCTTCAGAGATTCTCATTTCAATGACCTTCAAGGAACTGAAAGTTGAGTCCACATAAACAGATTTTTCTACAATTGAATCCGCAAATGAAACTCATAGAAATTATTAGACAATAAAATTGTGCTGTCTTAAAAAGCTATGTTGGGGTAAAAATAGATGACTATATATAGTTGAGCACTGGATTACAATAAGCTGGGTACTGTTGACATTCAGACTGGATGCTTTGTTGTGGGGTTCATCTTAGATTGTAGGATGTTTAACAGTTCCCTGGTTCTGCCCATTGGCTACTAGTAGCATCTCTTCATCATAGTTACATTGTCATCAGGTGTCTCTCAGGTGAGAACCACTGCTCTCTAAAGGCTGTATTGTTGGAAGAAATAGTATTTGTGTTAGATATTTTTGGGTTATGGAACATGTATTTATTCATATTTAAACTGTATTTTGACTATATACTTTTTAAAACCCTTGTCATAGGTTTCTCAGACTTGAAATCTTAAGACAGTTTTATTATCTTTGAATGGCTGTATAATAAAGGAGGAAAATTATTTCTTATGAAGCTCTACATGATTTCTAATCTCAAGAGAAACATCCATTTCTCACTATTCCTAAACTCTATAATTTCAGGCAAGACTGTAGTAAATACTTACTGAAAAGTAAAAACAAAAAAATTTATCACACCTTAAAAAAGGAGATAGCAATAGATGTAAATACACGGAGCTGGAGAGATAGCAAGGAGGTAGGGCATTTGTCTTTCATACAGAAGGATGGTGGTTTGAATCCTGGCATCCCATATGGTCCCCTGAGTCTGCCAGGAGCAATTTCTGAGCCTAGAGCCAAGAGTAATCCCTGAGCAACGTTGAGTATGACCCAAAAACAAAACAAAACAAAACAAAAGCTATAAATACAATTGACTTAAGTTCAATAGGCAGAAATAATACCTACTAAAATGTTCAAGTGTTAAAATGTTAATGTTAAAGTTAAAATATTAAATTGTTAAAATCTAGGAATTTTGACATTTTGTTAATCTCTGTATTGTGCTTCCTGATCTTTTACCAACTCGTTTTCAGTTAAGCATCTTCTTTTGTAGAGCATTTATTACTGAATCTGGCATTGTCAGATGTTTTCAACAATTCTTCAGTAAAAGAACAGGGTCCAAGAAAAACAAAACTTTATGCAATGAACTAACAAAGCAAAATTTTTCAACTTTTTGTGTGTTTTTTAATCTGTGTGAAAGAAGACGTATAAGGAACATAATGCTTTCAAATTGTTATGGACTTTTGCATGCCAATTTGTATATATATATATATATATATATGTTTGTTTGTTTGTTTTTGTTTTTTGAACTACAGCCAGTGATGATCAGAGATTACTCCTAGCTATGCACTCAGAAATCACTTTTGACTTGGGGGACCATATAGGATGCCGGAGATTGAATTGCAGTCCATCCTAGTCTAGCACAAGCAAGGCAGATGCTTACCACTTGCACAACTGCTCTAACCCCCAATTTATATATCTTTTTAGATATATGTAAATTTATATACATATAAATTTATCTTACTAGAATGTGGATTAGAGTGTACACACTTGTCCTAATTCAATAAACTTTTATTAAACACCTGGGTTTCTGTTTTGGTGATAAGCCTTTAGATCAAAATGCTAGTAAAACAACTAGTCTGGAAGGTAAGACCAAATGAAAGCAATACTATTAAATTAGGTCAAAATAGAAGTCAACAAGCTTTTTGGGTGACCTATTGATGGTCTTCATGAATTTTCTTTTCTTTCCAGACACATACACATATTTCTAGCTAGAGCTTTTACTAGTCAAAATGCTGATTGAGAAAAATTAAAAACATCTCATCAGTGTTTCTGTTTTTTAGAAGCAGCTTATATATAATTTAGCCTATTTTCAAGGGAGATTGGATCACGAAGTTCTGTGAATTTCAGAAGGTGGATATCATTGGGAGCCACCTTAACGTTGGAATGTCAAAAATAAATGCCTGCATTTCTCTGTTTATATTCCTTAGTTTAATACTTTTAATTTTAAAGTGATTATGAGAAAAAGTTCAAGTGAAACCACTTAGCAATCTGAAGCAGGGAACATTATTGATTTTAGTGAACCATTGAGCAATAGAAGATTATAGACTTGACATTAGAAGAGAAGACAAATGAAAACCAGAGAATTGCTAAGTGAGGGTGACAACTGAAGGCACAATTTAAAGTGTTCTTGTGATGTTCAAGTAACTTCTGTGACTTTTATAGTGAGGGAAAAATTCCCTTTTCTTATACATCAAGATATTGCCACACAATACAATCTAAAAGAAAAGTCAGTATTTCATATTAGTCTCATGTTACACAGCTAATAGATGTGTAAAGAATGTTTTCACAGATTTGCTTATAAGGCTTCTATTGCTATGTTTTAAACTATTTATTTCTTTTTAATACTTTTTATTTTTGGCCACTACCAAGTGATGCTCAGAGCTTACTCCTGCTTCTGCATTTGAGATCATTCCTAGGCTAGGGGGACCAGATGGGGTGCCAGCGTTGAAAGTTTGAAATCTGGGTTAGCTGAATGCAGAACAAATGTTCTGTCCCAGACTTAAGCTATTATAGAGTTCAGATATTTTTTGATGATTAGTTGTTTTAATTCTTATTGCATAAGTCATTAATTTATTTGATATTTTATGGAGTAAAATTGTGCCATTGTATATGGGTTCTTTTTTATTTGGTCAAAAAAAAATCTTTATTAAAACAAATAGGAGATGTGGGGAGAAGAACACGATGGTACAGGAAAGGCTGAAGCAGCTGTACCCCACAAACAGAAAGGATCTTGGCAGGTATCCTTTGCTATCAGGAATGTGTACCCCAAGGAAACAAGTTTGGTGGAGGCAGATTGCATACCCTATAGTAGCCCAGGCATTACAAACTTCTCATATTCCCTAGAGAAGACATCAGAAGTCCCAGGGGACAAAATTATACTCCCAAATTGGCATGTAGATGCAGGGGGCAGGAATATTCCCCAGACACGACATCTCAAATCATTTTCCATACAAGGGATATTTAATGTTCCCCTACATTGGCATCTGGGTTAGGGTTGTATATGCTATAATATTATGGGATACTATAAGGCATCTCCCCCAAACTTGTACATTCTGGATACCAACTTTCCTTTTGAAAATTATAATATGAATCAAACAAATAATAAATATAAGAAGATCATTAGTTTCTTTGGGTATTTAAGGAGATATGGGGCTACCAGCAGTGTTGAGGGGGCCTGGAAGTTGCTCACAGCAACGCCCAGACAACTGAACTGAAAGTCAGTGCTAGGGCCCAAATATGCACTGCATCTCTGACTCAACGATGCCAGGACCAGCAAGGTCACCTTTGGTAAAGCTCTGGAGCTTTAGAACTGCATGCAGTAATGCTCAGGAGGGCAATGTGGTGCCCAGCACACAGCACTGGTCGGATTTATGCAAGGCCATAATATTCATATCTAAGGATTATAATTGTTATAATGTTATTGATCTTAATGATCAACTCCTGAAAATTTATTAAGAAGAGGAGCAAAATGACCAGAGAAATTTCAGATGAGGGAACCTCATGAGGGTTGGTATGGCACCACATGGTCCTGACATCCTATCTTCTAGGAAATCTTCTTCCTTATTGACCTTTGTCCTTAGGCACTGATGTTCTCAGACCTTGGGAACTTCCTAAGTGACCCAAGGAAATATTATTTGCAATTTCCAAACTTTAAAAACAATCTTCCAAGTGGAGAAATTTTATGTTTAAAAGTTTGATCAAAGACAGCTTGAGCAATTCTGTGAAAAAGTTTTACTTTTAGTAATATTAGCATCCAAAATTCTGAGGGGCAACATGTTATAAGCACTTGTATTCTAAACCAAGAGAATTAAGTTACTATAAAATCCCAATTTCAAATTAGGTAAGATGACATATCCTTTGTCTAATAGATAAAAAAATTATATGCAAGTACAAATAGAATGCTGCTGCATTCCATGGTCCAGCTACTAGAATAGCCAGGGTAGAAATGGAGAACAATAACATCTAAACCATTGGTGCCTAGAGTTAGCTACCTGTTCAGGGAAGTTCTATAACTGTTTCTTCTGCATGGAAGAGTGCACCAACTTTTCTAAAACCAATCACTTTCTGGAAACTTCACAAAGTTCTCTTTGAGATTAAGGCCTATGATCAAAGTGATGAAGGCACTCATTCAATATCTTAGTTTCAAAAGTCAGAAAAATCTGTATTATGGGAGTATATTAATAGTTCCTAAGCACATATTTTAAGGTGAGTGGTATTCTAAGGGAACTTTGTCATTTTGAAACATTATTTATTTCTATTATTATGCCTGAGGAAAGTGTTTTATTGTTTGAAGGTGGGGCCTCACCTCCAGTGTTCAAGGTTCATGCTTATTGGTACATTTGTTTTCCTTGCCATGTTTTTTTGTATGTTTTGAGAACAATTGGAGAGAAAGTGGAGGAAGATAGAATGAGACAGACTAGAAGGAGGAGATGAAGAAGGAGGGGGAGAAGGAGAAAGTGAAGAAAAATGAGGAAGTGGAGGTAGAGGAAAAGGAGGAAAAGAAGTTGAAGGAGGAGAAGAAGGAGAAAATGGAAAAGCAAGAAGAGGAGAAGAAATAGAAGGGGAAGGAAGAAGAGCAAAAACTGGTATTTATGGAAGAGTAGTGTATATATATTTCAAATCAATTGAGACAAAATTTATTTTCTACATGCAACTAGTTTCTGAAACATTGTCTACTTAATAGTCTTGGTTTGCTGAGTCTGTGATCATTTGGAGTTATAGACCACGTGTGATACAATAAGCTGTGGTTCCTTTTCCTCAATTATTGAAGGACTTTGGAGCAATAAGGCCTCTAAGACCTAAGAGGTCAGTACTTCTAGACAGCCAGCCTGCAGTCAGACTTCATCTGTGTCTTCATATTGTAGTTGAAATTATGCTTGCAGTTGACTTTCACAAGGGGGAATAATATTTAGAATAAAATACTTCTAGTGGTTGGGGGCCTAGTGTGGACTCTTCCTAAAGACAATTTGTTTTTCAATTTGCAGTTTTATTTTCAAGAATAAAGCTTTCATTGCATTATCTAGCATATATGAAAACGAATCTCTTGTTTATATACTAAAACCTAGTTTATAGGGTTGCAATAAAGTTAAAAATATGAAATGCTTACCAACAGGGGGCCAATATTTTATATAATAAATAATGTAATCTAAATTTGAAGTCTTTATGATGTATACTATGCATTAAAGTTTTTGTACCTACTATTGGTAGTGGTAATAGAGGGTTATTGATAGTAATAATTGTACTGATAAGAATTACAAAATAATTTAATGGGATTTAATTGGTAGTGAGAAAACAGTGTAGAAGAACTAAACTATATATGAGAAATTAAAATATGAGCCCTCAAATATAATGTATAAGCTAGTTATCTGAAGTACTTCTGCCCTTTTTTCTTCCTTTTCCCCATTTTCTTTCTTTCCTTCCTTCTTCCTTGCCTTTTTCCTCCTTTCTTCCTTCTTTCATATTTTCCTTCCTCTTTCTTCTTTACTTTCTTCCTCCTGTCTTCCCTTCTTCCATCCTTATGTTCTCCCCTATCTCTATTATGTATAAACAAACTCCAATTTGGTAAACTAAAAGCCAACCATAGGAAATAAATATCACCTAGCCCCAGACCTGTGGCAGCTGTGACTAGAGAAGGAATGTGACTAGGAATCAGACAGTAGCCATTTTATATGGAATTATGAAGATTTGAAGCTCAAAAACCACAAGTGACATTTGGGAACCTTGCAGGGGTAAATAGACAAAATGTGCCATCAAGCTTATCCTGATGTGTTGCTTACTGAGACCAATTGTCTCTTACACATAGGACTCCAAACATATTCATTAAAATTCTCCTTGGTTCTGAAGGGAATAAGCAAAGGCAAGATTATGAAATTTCTCTGCTTTTAAAAAAGAATGAAAAAAAAAGCAATAATTAAAGTCAGTTTGAGTCTTGAGCTCTTGTATAGACTGATCCTTTAAAGGAAATAAACATCTTGGATTAATAATATAATTTCAAATCAGATCAGTTGATAAAAAGTTCAACTTCAGCCTTTTGCATGCCACTGGTAACCATGGTTCTATCACCTGCTATCATAACTTTGTCACGTAATAATCATAAACAGGATGGTGTGATGAGACATCTCCTCTAGCTAATCTCTCAGTAGCTATCTCTTGGTGTCATGTTTCCCTACAAGGATGTGCTTGATGTGAGAAATTTACTATGGCTTTATTTCTGCTGATTGGAGTAGACACTGATACTATGTTATTAAATAATCTTATGTGTGTGTGAAGAAAGTTTTTACTGAATGAAATTTACTTAGAAAGATGTGTGTGGAGGAGAATTTAAATATGTCTATAAGAGAGAGAACATGAGCTTGAAAGTGCAAGCAAGCTTAGATACAGAGAGACATGTTCAAGGGAGCACACAGGCTTGAAGGAACAAGCCTATCATCATTTCTTAGCAATAATCCGGGAGAACTTTGCAATGCCTGCTTCATGAGCTCATTTTAAGTCCTTTAAGCCACAAAGCAGCTTGGATAATGCATCAGAAGCCTTACAGACCCTGCCAATTCTGCTATGTGCAAGAGAAAGAAATTTTGTGTAAGACTTTGTGATTGGTGGCCCATTCTGGTATTTACATAAAATTGTCTCAAATCAGGCCAGTTTATCATTCATTCCTTTTCAATAAGCACTTGGCTACTGACTTTTTTCCTATTAATTTTTCTTCCAATTTCATTGAAGAGAATTTCCACTGGTGAATCTAGCTACTTTCTCTCCCTTCTGGGAACACAGGCAAGAAGCTGATGAGCACATGTTTACATGACATTGGCTATCAACTCTATTTGTTGCTAAACATGGCTAGCATATGTTGTGCCAATTAGAGGAAATCTTGATTAAAATATATCTTGAGAGGGCTGGTTAGAGATAGAAGCCAATACCGTTATTTCTCTTCTGAAATGTCTCTAAAGTTTCTCTGTCTTTTTTTTTTTTAGAAATGGAGAAGATGCCAATTGCTCTTAATCATAGCTTCCTGCTCTGTGCCTGGACAGAAAAGAAGCTCTCTTATCATGATACTTATTTCCACACAAACACCAATTTTCTTTCCTGGATTCAATATTAGAAAGAACCAATTTTTTTAGTAATTTTTATTGAGACCTATGTGAATTACAAGTCTTTCACAGTAATATTTAAGATACATAGTGATAGTGAATTAGGGCAATTCCCCACCATTTAAAAAAATACTTCTCTTTATTGGGGAGGGGTCTTGGACAACATCCAGCTGTGCTCAGGGGTTATACCTGGCCTGGCTCTTGGAAATTTCTTTTGGCAAGCTTAGGGGATCATATGGGATGCTAGGAATCTATCCCTGGTTGGTCCCTGGTTGGCTATGCAGAAGGCAAATGCTCTACCACTGTGCTATTGCTCCATCCCCATCCATTATTTTTTAATCTAATCACAGGTAAATGTCACAAGTAGATTTCAATTATTGAGGACCATGGTCCAGAAAGGCTTCATTTCCCCCTAATAAGTGCACACTCTCATTGTAGCAGAACTTTTCTTGTAGGAACACTTGACTTCATTATCCTTTTGATCTCAATGAACTTTCAATTTTTCAGTACAGAATGAGCTGGTGACTTCAATATGATGAAGTCATATTGGGGCTACTATTTGTTCTCATGGACAAATGATAGTGAATCACCCGACCTCAGAATCATAGTGTTTTCCCAGATTTTATTATTTACTCATCTCCCCTGATTTATCAGAGCAAAGAACTCTATTGCGATGGAAAGCCAGGACATTCTACATATTAACTAAATGTATATTGTGAATACAAGAGACACTAAGTGTTAAAAAAAGACACGTTTTTCTCTTATTGTGGAGAAGCTCTCATTTCCCCCCAAATTGGGAGAACTTCAGAATATTCTACAATAAAAAATAAAAAAAAAAGGTGTACATCTGTGTGCTGTCTGGAAACAAAAGACAAGGAGGCTGCTTAAATGATTAGAAAGAAGGAAGTAGAGCATCCTTTGGACAGGACAACCATAGAAATTTACCTGTGATACATTGACTACTCTAATATTATTAGGAGACTTTAGAAAATTATGTGAATAACAAACGATGTTCTTCTTTGAAAACAATTTGACTCCAGCATGTTAACTTCTCTGGTGAGTATGTGTACATGTGTGTTTGTAACTTATGTGTACATTAGTGTGTGTTCTGTGTCTACTTTATGTGTACTGTTGTGGTCATTTGTACATCTAATACAAAACCCCAAAGCAAGGATGTGACCCTGGATAAAATAGTTTAGATCTTAGAGTATAAAGATTTGCAAATTATCACCCAGGAAAGAATAGACTAGAAGGAAATAAAAATAGGGCACACACACATATATATGATGGCTGAAAATACGTAGAAGACAAGCATAGTATAAGATTGTTAAGATGGTTCAGGAGGGTCTTTTAGATATTGAGACATCATAGGCAAAAATAGAATAGGAAATAGTCATGACTATACTTTATACTTTAAAGGTGCCTGATGATTAGCTATGTGAAATAACACAGGCTCTAGTACTCATTTACCTCCTGTATGTGGGGATGTGCTCTGCCAGCTAAAAGAAAGGATCTCATGTTGGAGAGGTGATTTTCCTTGAATTAATGGCCAGTCTTGAGCTCAAGGAGGGCTGCTTAGGTGACCTAAAGCTTGAATAATTGATGTGTGTATGTTTGTCTCCTTATGTGACTATCCATTCTCTGTGATCCATCTCTGCTGGATGCAGGTTGAAGGTGAGAGTCCAATTGGCATTAGACAGACTGTTTCTTTTATCCATTCAAATAGAAAGGAAAACTAGTTAAGGTTATGAACTAATAACAATTTGAGAACATATATAAGTCGTCTAATCTGGTATGAGAAATGTCTATTCATTAGTGATGAAATAGACTTTGTCAAAAAAAAAACCAAGGAAATCTTTCATTTGCATTACACAAATTGGTAAATGATAATCACATGGATATTTATCTTGGAAAAATCAATCATACACTTGGGTTGCTTGGCTTCCTGTCAATAAAACATCTTAAACTTCTTGTACTGCAAAGTGTTAGAGGGAAACATGAAGCCTAGGCTGGAATCTGCACTGATCCGGTACAGTGGGTAGCTTAGTAAATAAAGGCTTTCAGTGAAGACAGTCTTTCTATTTCTGTCAGTCACCATGAATTTGTCCTTATAAAGTCACTATCATTTTGCCTAATTCCAAATAACTTCATGGCAAGAAAGAACAGTGAGAATAAATTAATTTTTAAAAAAATCAATATTTTGACTACAGGAGCATATTTCTTTTTTAAAAATATGTAACCTACAAAGTATATGAAGTAAAAATGTATGATTATAAATAAATATCTAAAAATAATTCTTTTTCTTTGCCCAAAACTTGATTGAAAATCCTTGATTTCATAGACAGGACTGTGGAAGTTTTTGATGAATGGTCTGAAGAACTTAGAATAGGTAATGGACAACACAAACCACGCTTCACCACCAAGAGGACCAATACCTTTTTCTGAGCTGCTGGGACCAAATAAACTTGGCAGTGTAAAAAAAAAAAAGAATAGGTTGTGGAGTGTGTGATTGGATAGTTGTCCATTCTGTGCATTTGTACAGAGAAACAGATATTCTGCTATAGGTACACTGAGCAAAATCCACCTGCATTTGAAAGTATGAAAATCAAGATGAAACAGAGATTCATATTTGGGATCATTTGGAAAAGGGAATATCCTTCTGGGTAAGGCAACTCATTACCACAATTTCAGAATACAGGTAATTACTAGAGTGGATAATCTGACCTTGATAGAGATATTTATAAGTATAAATCCATTTGCATGGTAAAATATTTAGAAGGGATTGTTTCACCTACTCAGTGAGATATGAAGGTAGATTAAAATTCCAGTGATGGGATTTCTTCATAAGAGTGAATTTAAGCAGAAGAATGTAAAACAATGAAAAAGTTCCATTTGATTCATGTGTGAATGTGTTCTCAGATTATGCATTGTTTGTTTAAATACATTGGGTTCTAAGTGAAGATAGCATAAACATGAAAAGAAGAGCTAGAGAAAATATAAGAAAAATATAGTTTCTAGCTAAGTAAACAAGGGTTCAAATTCTAGTTCAGCATTTTCTCTCTTGTGAAATGATTTTAGTTACTAGTCTGTAGGATTTCTATGAAGGACTGGAGCAATAGTATAAAGGGTAGAATTTTGCTTTGTATGTAGTTGACATAGTTTCCATCTCCATAAGTTCTTCAGGTCTCATTAGCAATAATCCCTGAGGAGAAATCATATTGTCAGGTGTGCCAATGCCCCCAAATTAATTTCTTTTGAGGGTAAAAACAAATGTACATGTCTAATCTGGTGTGTGATGACTAATTGTGTAGGTAAACTTGGCTTTTTTTTTTTTTGTCTACTGGTACCTATCTAGGGGGTTCTCCCTTAAATTCATATATTTCTCTTTCCGTCTCTCTCCACCCATCATTTATAGTCTATATTTGTTATGTTTCTTTCATGAAACCTTGCCTTAAAGGAGTTGAGCACAAAGAATGAGTTCCCTGGTGAAGAAAAAGGAAAGATTCGAGGAGCAAGATTTTAGCATGGACATAAACATTTGTATCATTTATTATTTTTTAATAGTAAACTACAAGTATTCACTTAATCTGTATAAGAGATAGCTCCCATGATTATTCTATTGTGCTAGGTAGAGGGTTAATTTAAATTATTTGTCCAAATGCCAGATGATAGCATATATATATATATATATACATATATATATACACACACACAGAGATGAAACAAGAGTATCTACAGTGTTACATTGGGCTTTGTGACAAAACTCAGAGAGCCAAACAGTGGTAGAGAGGGTGGGTGAAGTAGAGGGACGGTAGATGCAGACTAGAGTTGACATTTAACAATGGTGGACTGTCTCTTGTATTTTTTGGTGGTAGTAGAATGTATGTGTAATAACTTTGTACACAAATACTTATAAATGCTAACACTTCTGTAGCCAGGCTAACTAGACTACAGTAAGAAATAAACTATAATCAAATAAATAAATTACTTATCCTAGAATGGGATAGAGGCACAATGGTCACAGAAGAATATGACAGCCCTAGAGCAATGTGGAGCCAGAATGGAACAATGACCTTCATTTTAGTGTTTTCCTTTCAGTGTCTTCTAGTCTGGGGAAATGGGAGGTGGGTCAACCACTATGACTAAAGAGCAAAACCCCGGAAGAAGAAGATTTCACAGCAGACTTGTGTTGTAGAAGGTTAACTATAAGGTGTAAAATAAAAGAAAAAGGGATCCTAAAGGTGAAGAATCCTAAACACAGGTGATAGACAATGTGTCCCATAGGGTCTATGTGTTGGTCTCTGGAATTTAGCTCAGTGTCTAGAAATAAGTATAAATTCAAAATACCTGTGATTCATTGAATATAAAGTTTAAAAACTTTCTTAATCTATTTTACTTTGTTTGCAAGAAATTGGTGGGTAGGTGGGGCTTGGGTCATTTCTGGAGGTGTTCAGTTATTAATCTTGGACCTGTGTTTTTAGGAATCACATCTTTAAATACCCAGGCTATTTTACATGGTGCTAGGGATATAATGTGAGTTAACTGCATGCAAAGCAAGCGTTTTGCCCTCTGTAATATCTCCTTGGTTCTGAATAGAAAGTTTCAAGTAATAGTTAGCCTTGACATAAAGAATACAAAGTAGGGGCCCGGGAGATAGCATGGGTAAGGCATTTGCCTTTCATGCAAAAGGTTATCGGTTCGAATCCCGGTGCCCCATATGGTCCCCAGTGCCTGCCAGGAGCAATTTCTGAGCATGGAGCTAGGAGTAACCCCTGAGCACTGCCGGGTGTGACCCAAAAACCAAAAAAAAAAAAAAAATACAAAGTATATCTAATCAATTGTATATGTGGTTGAGATATGGTAACCTAAGAATCATCTAATTGATTATAAATTGTCTATAATATTATAATTTATAATTATCTAAATAATTAATATATAAAATACAAATATATAATATATAACATATTATAATATAATTCACAATGTATAATATTATAAATCATCTAATTGATTATAAAATATGTTTATATTTTAATTTTTTAAAGAACATTATGGAGTTTAATTCCCCCAAAATGTAAGAAGACATCTAGCATTGGGATGAGATATTTGAAATAAGTGATAATATTTTATCATATTACATTCTTAAGTTTGTCATTTGAAAATAACCCAGTGACTCAAACATATTTCATCCAGAGACAGTTTTCTATAATCTAATTTGAAAGGGATTAGTGGTCTCAAGTAAAATTTCCATTACAGAAATAACTTTAACTGGTAAATTTCTGCAAAGAGAAACTGAGCTAAAAAAGTAGGGTGAGGGGCAATAGTGATAGCACATTGGGTTGGGTGTTTGCCTTGTACCTGGCAGACCTAGGTTTGATCCCCAGCTTCCCAAATGGTTCCCTGAGCCTGCCAGAAGTAATTTCTGAGCACAGAGCTAGGAGTAATCCTCTGCGCATCACTTGCTGGTGGCCCCAAACCCAAAAATATAAAATAAAATAAAATAAAATAAAATAAAATAAAATAAGGTTCTATTTAAAAATAAGTAGGGTGAGAATCTTTCTTTAGCATCTAGTACTATTTTAATAAACACCATTACTCTTCCAACACAGTGCCTACATTTTAAAGATTTAGTTGAGGGTTTCATGCATCAATTAACCAAAGTGCCCTGAGAAAAATGCTGTATACTTTGCTAAATCTACTGAAGTGATTCAATAGTTTGATTTATTAAATATAGAAAATTTAAAACATAATGACTAGCTCTTTGATACTAAAAACTACCTCATATAGAAATATTTAAAGATTTTGGGGGAATGGGGTAAGGATACAGGGTTAAAAACACATGCTTTTCATGAGGATGACTATGGTTTGATTCCTGGTGCTAAATGGTTTCCTGAATGTATCCTGAGCATTGCAGGTGTGGCCTAGGTTATTACCAAATCTACAGGGCTGGAACAGCACTGTATTCTTGGGGTTATTGCATAGAATTTTTGGTATAGTTAGCTAAGATTCTCCAGGAGGGCCCTGGGTTCTGAACACTGCTTAGGAGTTTCCACAACTGTTCATCTAAAAAAAAGTGATAGTGAGTATTAGCTTAGCATTATGATTGTTTTCCTTAAGTTCTTTTTTCTTCATAGGAACTAATCAAAAGAATGTATTGAATATTTACTAGATATGTATTTTTACAGAGAACTTAACTTAGGCAGAGTTTCTTGACCTCAGATATAGTAGCTCTGTAGACAAGGAAATTTACTATGGTGGGAATAATCCCTTGTGTTTGACTTTTCTACAATATTCCCAATCTTCATCTCTTAAGCCTCTTTCCCCAGTAGTGATTATTAAATTTGTAATCTATACCCAAGCTGGTAGTAATGGTAGTGGTTGTGTTGGAGGAGGAGTGTTTGTCCCAATTTAAAATCATTTATTTACATTCATGAAACAGACTGTGTTAAGCAACAAAAGCATTTTTAACAAAACTTCTCCAGGGGATTGTGATTTGGGTAAATAAAAATTAGCATTTTCTCTAACTGAGGGCACTGGGGGTCATTACGGTGGACAGAGGGAGCATGTTTCATGTTTGAGACCCTTCCAATTTTTATTTGCTCAGGCTGCATTCCACTAGACAGAATTATCACTTAATTGTAAAGACAGCTGGGAAATAACGTCCAGCTGTATGCCAACCTCCAAAAAGGGAATAGCTTGCATGAATAATGGAAAGTATTTGCCATATGGGTTATAGTAAAATAAGGCCAAATCATGACAAACAGATTTATATGATAGTTTTGGAAAGAATTCTCAGAAAACATCATTAGTATGGTTTATTTCCAATCAAGAAAGTCAATATTTGCTTATAGAGCTCTCTAACATTAAATAAACATATAAGTGAGCATTCTATAAAACCTAGGGACCTGCAAAGTGGACATTTAGAGGACTCTGAAAAATCTAACCATCTATATCTTTCTAGTTCATCTCAGATTGGTTTTGAGTAATGTATGTGATTTGCTATCTATATTAACAGAAAACTCAATAAAACAACCAAGAAACAGATTTAAAACATGGCACTCATTTTAGGATGAATGCAAGAAAGGACACTGGACATAAATGGGAAGAAGATAGAGGAAACAATCAGACTCCAAATTCAGAAATGACTATAAAATCTTAGAGAATCTTTTTTTTTGTGGTTTTTGGATCACACCCAGCAGTGCTCAGGGGTTACTCCTGGCTCCATGCTCAGAAATTGCTCCTGGCAGGCATGGGGGACCATATGGGGCACCAGGATTCGAACCGATGACCTTTTGCATGAAAGGCAAATGCCTTACTCCATGCTATCTCCCAGGCCCCAAAAACCTTAGAGAATCTTAATGAAAAAACTGCTTCCTTTTCCTGCCTTGTAAAATGAATGTGTTCAGCTTCTGAGAACCACAATAGATGCTTATCAATTGAACCAATCATATGTGTAGAAAAGCTAATGGATATGATGAACTAACACCCATGTTTTTAACATACATTTTCTCAACTGTCCCAATCACATTTTTGACTCCTTTTATATGGAACAGGCCACTCAGGCAAACTCAAAAGCAGAATAGAAAGAGGAAGTGGAAGATGTTGAAAGTAAAAAAACTGGACTAAGAAATGAATAGGAAGAAAGCATTCAAAAGAGTGAAAGAAGATTCTTACAGCATTAGTCATAATTACTAAGAAGGATACATTTTAAAGTTACAAAAATAGGGGCTGGAGCAAAACTCAGTGGGTAGGGTGTTTGCCTTACATGTGGTTGACCCAGGTTCAATCCCTGGCATCCCACATGGTCTCCCTAGCCTGATAGGAGTGATTTCTAAGTGCATAGCCAGGAGTAACCCTTGAGCACCCTCGGATGTGGCCTAAAAACCAAAAAAAGTGCCGAAAGAATTTCATGACTACAAACTAATATATTTTGTGATGTCAGTTCTTAGGTTCTCTCATGTACAGCAGTTTCACCTGTGATATACTCAATAATAATTATAAATTTGGTTGGTCTTAGATAATGCTAATAATCGTCTTTCTCAATAGAATTTTCTGACTATAAGTAGTTTGAAAACAAAAATAATTTTATAGTTGTTTAAATGTTTTCATAAGGATTGAGATGAAAGAATTATAAGTTCTTGGGTATTCATAATAATAGTTGGTGCATTTTAATCTAGTTCATATTAACTCCATTTATGAATGATATTTCTCTGCTTTCTGTTCTCAAATGTGGCTTCTTGAGTCCAAGAAGAGTATATGATTGATTGGGCCAAGGATAAGATCTTGCAGTTTATATCCAGTTTTCTGGCTAGAAACCTGCTTTGCTTGATCTCTAGTACATTTCCTGCCTGTTTCATATAACATCTGACATTGTTATAGTCCATCTTCTTTTTTCCTCTAACATGCTCATGCTTCTGGTCTTCTTGTCAGATTATATGTTCTGAAAACCCCACAATGACAGGGACAAGACAACAAGTGACTCACAATGGCTTTCATTCCCTCAGTGGTTTAATTGTGATAGGGATGGCTCCCAGAGAATAAACCTTAAATTAGAGACGGGAACTCATTTGTGTGATATTAGGGAAAAAATAGTAGGGTAATAATGTCAAAGACAATAAAGATTAGGGATAGGAAGACCAGTCCATTGTATGAAGCTTGCAACAAATAGCTGGAAAAAGCCATTAGGGCAGAGAGAGGGACCACTGTGATGATGATAGGTGGAAATGACCATTTCTGGACAAGAACTGGGTGCTGAAAGTGACAATCATGATACCTCTCAATAACATTAATGAAACACACAGAATCTAAAGCAGGAAAGGGAGTGAGAGAGAGACAGAGACAGAGCTAGACAGAGACAGAAAGAGAAAGAGAAGAAAAGGCAGGTGGGGTGGGAGGAAAATGACTCTAGTCATTGGTGGTAGGAAATGTGCACTAGTGAAAGGTGATGTTTATTGTATGAAACTCAATCATGAATAACTTTGTGTCTGTGAAAAATCTTTATTATAAAACATGTTGTAAAAAGAATAGAGACAAGGGGCCGGAGAGATAACATGGAGGTAAGGTGTTTGCCTTGCATGCAAAAGGACAGTGGTTTGAATCCCGACATCCCATATGGTCCCCCAAGCCTGCCAGGAGTGATTTCTGAGCATAGAAACAGGAGTAATACCTGAGCGCTGCCAGGTGTGACCCAAAAACAAAAACAAACAAAAAAAAAAAACAAAAAATAGAGACAAACATCAAGTAAATGTAAATCAAATAGACAGTGAGTTATCATTTCACACCAATAAGAGTGGCACATAACACAAGGATTACTTTGTGATTACTATGACTGGTGGGATTCTTGACTGGTTAAGCCTTTTGGAAAATATATATATACCTCTCAGAAAATTAGGTTTTGAGCTTCCATGTTATTCAACATTCAATTTATTAGCATTTACCTCAAGGACCCTGAAAATCTCTTCAGATAAGGCATCTGCATTTCTATATTCACTGCAGCACTGTTCACAAGAGCCAAACTCTGGAAATAGTACAAGTGACCAAGAAAATATGAGTGGATAAGGAAACTTTGGTCTATCTATATTGTGGAATACTACTGTGCTGTAAGGAAAGATGAATGTCATTCTATCTGTGGCTAAGCAGATGGATCTGGAAAGTATCATACTGAATGAAGTTTGTCAGAGAGAGAGGGACAAAAACAGAAGATTCTCATGTGTAAAAAGAAATATAATAAACAACAAATTCTCAAAAGTAACAGAAATGGAAAATTTTTGGGGGAAGGCTTTGGGGCCACACCCAGTGACTCTCAAGGGTTACTCCTGGCTCTGCACTCAGAAATCAGTCCTGGTAGGGCCTAGAGAGATAGCACAGCGCGTTTGTCTTGCAAGCAGCCGATCCAGGACCAAAGGTGGTTGGTTCGAATCTCGGAGTCCCATATGGTCCCCCGCCGTGCCTGCCAGGAGCTACTTCTGAGCAGACAGCCAGGAGTAACCCCTGAGCATGGCCGGTGTGGCCCAAAAACTAAAAAAAAAAAAAAAAAAAATCAGAAATCAGTCCTGGTAGGCTTGGGCAACATATGGAATGCTGGGGATTGAACCTGGGTTAGTCCAGGATCGTCCCCATACAAGGCAAACATCATACCTCTGTGCTATTGTTCTGGTCCCCAGAAACAGAAACTCTGGCTTCTTTAATAGGAAGCATATGGCTGCAGAGGGAATGGGGGGAGTAGGATGGGGAAGTAGCACTGGGACATGGTGGAGGGTTGTTGGAAGGTGTTGGAATAGTTTTTACATGAAACCCTTCTATTGTCAATATTGTAAAACGAAGTACCTAAAATAAAATAAAAAAATTAATTGGAGGCAGGTGTTATTTCCTGTAAGCTTGAGGACTAAAGAGAAGCTATTTTGTTGTGGGTTTTTTCTTTTGATAATGTTTTGAAACTTCCCCCATTTCACCACTAATGATTACACATAATTAAATTAGCCTTTCAAAGCTATCAGCTCTCCAAGGAGGGACACTATGGTGTTCTGAGGTACTTGAGAGATTTTCGTTCTTACTAATAGCTTCCTGGAATAAAACAGCTACTGAATTGGAAAGTCATGGGGGTCTAATTCCAGAAGGCCTTGTTTTTACAGCAGCTGTGGAGGCTTCTCAAAAGCCATGGCTATAGATTAAGTTCTTTCTATTCTATAGATTGAGTTATTCTTTGCACGTAAAGCTGTGACACTAAGCACAGACAGATACAGCACATCTGTCAGTGATTCACACTTCATGCAACTTCTATTCAAATTTCTTGTGAACAGGCTTCTAGCAGTTCAGCTGGAAAAAACATTCCACTTTCCAAGTGATTATGTTTGGAAATTGCAAAGGAGGTGCCTCCACCATTTCTTGCACGTACCTTTTTAGTTTAATTTTCATTTGTGGGCTCCTTTGCTTTTCCTTTAAACAATACTTCCCATCACCGTAATGTTTCTATGTGATGCTCAGTGACTATAGAGATAGTATGATGTTTAAGGGAATCTATTTCCTGTGGTTTGGTCATGATGAGTTGCATAATGAGTCTTGTTCCCAAATTATTAGGAACAACTCATTCCCCAAAAGCATGCTGGTAAACTAGCACATTTTCATTTTCAAGAATTATTCTTCAAAAGTTCTCTCTTGCCTGACATCTCCAATTAAGCCTTTTAACGCAGATGGCACTGATGTCTTTATATTTACAATTAGAATTGTAGGAAATTTCCTGTCACATGAAATAAAGACAACTTTATTGTCCACATGGACAGACTTTATTTGTCCACATGGAGAAGTTAGAAATGTGCATTTTCCTCAAGTACTTACAATTTTCTCTGTACTGCTCTATCTCAGTCTAGAAGATGTAATTTTTTTTTTTCAGTTAGCAGATATTCTGTCTTTGGAGATGATGAGTGTAAATGCCATTCTTTCTATCTTATCAAGAGACCATCATCATTGTGAGGTATGGCTATCAGTAACGTTATGAAATTACCTGGAAGGCTAATTTGAAAGAAAAATCAGATATGTGCAAGAGTTAATACTCAAAGTCACATCTTTTCTTCTATTTTTCAATTATTAACTTATCATAAAAGAAAATGGGTCCTCTGTTTCATTCTGAAAATGACAGGGTATTATTTTTGAAGGGAAGTAGGTCACTTACATGTTATCTGTCCTAGTCTCCAATTCTTGCAGCTATAGAAATAATAATTGCTATTTTAATCCCATCTGTATAATAATTCTGATAGGGAAAGAGATGGATATTTTTTTAGGAGTGCATCCTCAGTTTATGCTGATAAAGTAAGAAACACGAATATCGGTATCTGCCTCACTGGCTTTGAGTGAAGTATGTGTACAGAAGAATTTAATAACAGCAATACCAGGAGGTTGAGATTGCCTGCATTCAAATGTGGGCCCTTTACAAAGTTACGACAAGACTGTCACAAATTCCTTAAGTCAGCCCCATGTTCTTTGTGTGTTGTTTGATTTCATGTCAAGGTGGCACATTCCATGAAGAATTTGATGTGTAATTAATGGGTGTAGTAAGTGAAGAGCTGAGATTATCTCTCAAAATTTTAGAATTCTGATTAAGAAACAACAGCCATGGAGCCAGTTCCTCTCATGTCTTCTAACTTCAAAGGCTGAACCTTAACTTATTAAAATAAACCAACTTTCCTCCTTCTATATACATACTAGCTTTTGAGCTAACAGCAAGGTGTTATTAAACAATATTCAGATTACTGGAGTGCTCTAGTCAATAATTATAAAAAATATTTGTCTCAGGAGAATGGGCAAGGGGTTATTATTTGTGCTCTCTTGAATCCTTTATACCTCATTCTGTTTGTCTTTGGTCCTAGGCATATGGCCAGGAGGGTAATAAATCTGGTAGTTGAAAAAGAATCAAATATTTTCTACTATAACTTTTCATGACTGTTATACAAGGTCCCAAACCAATGCAAGGTAAGGAAAACAAGATCGCAGGAATTTTGGATTTGAAGCTCTCATGATACCGAAAGCATTGCCTCAGAATGACTGTGGATACTCAATGGAATAAATAGAAAATTACAACTAGGGGTTTAAAATATACATAATTTTGTTTACATTTAATAACTGACAATGGTTGGGTGTCTGTTTGTGATAGTGAATCATTATGGAAGTTATCAGTTGGGAAAGAATGGTTCCAGAATTCAGGTATTTCCAGAAAACATTTAAAGAGTAAAATACCATATTCCTTAAATAAATGAATGAGTTAATGTTTTTTTTTTTTGACTTTTGGGTCACACCCGGCAATGCTCAGGGGTTACTCCTGGCTCTATGCTCAGAAATCGCCCCTAGCAGGCACAGGGGATCATATGGGATGTGGGGTTTCGAACCAATGACTTTCTGCATGAGAGGCAAATGCCTTACCTCCATGCTCTGGCCCCATGAGTTGACTTTCTAAGGAAGGTAGCTAGGACTTTTTAATGTTCCTGCTCATTTTAAATTTAACTGTCAGGAAGAGCATATAAAGAGCTCTCTTTCACAGACTATAGACACAATAAGGAGTTTGTTGGAAGCTACGTTTAGGTGTTGAAGAACTGGAAATCTCAGTCAATCCTCATGCAGGTTGACAGAAGAAGAGAAGAACCAAGGATGATGAAAATATCGCCTGTGATTTCTGACCCCAGAGAAAAGATCTCTTTTTTAACTCCAAGTATTTATTTACTTTGTTTCCTGGCCAGTGTGATAAGAAGTGCAGGGTCTTTGGAGGACCAAACCAAGCTCCTTTCATACAATAGCTGGAGTTGGGAGTATTTCTCTTTAGGCAAAGTCAATTAATATCAACTAACAGCACTGGAGTACTCACAACCACAGAAAAGTAATTCCCCCATTGTAGAGTCATCTAAAACTTTTGCCATGAAAGTCATTCAAAGGGAATATTAACTAAAGGAGCTAATTAACTTACACAGAGAATTTCTGAATACAACATGTGACACCTTAAATTTCTAAGAAGATCTATTGAAGGTTCCCCAGACAAGACTGAGATCATGGAGTGATTTCTCTGAATTATGTCCAAGACTCCAATGAATACCTGGAAAAGGATCTCAGATGGCTAAGTGTACATATCTATTATGAAGTTCAACTTTAAAGTGGGCACACTGAGAGAATTATAAGAACTTCTAATAAATGAAATAGATTAGTTTCTAGTTTTTAATGTTATAATCTTTTTATTATACAAATGTGGATAATTCTTCTCTGGAGCTCTCTTGGGCATGCTATTTTAGAACTTGGGTGAATGAAGCAGAGAAAATAAAACAACATGTCAGGAGGAAGACAAGTGTTATCTGTGTGGGCAAATGATTCTGTTGCCAGTGTCAGAGGCTATGGGCTTCTATATTTCTGTACAATGTCTCAAATTAAGTAAGTACCTGCGCTCCTGGGAAAGCATAAGGTTTAAGGGCATTGTGAACTCATTTTGAAGTAGTGTGGACACAAAATTAAATCCAGTTGTATTTAAATAAACCTCATTTGATCTGTCTTTGAAGGTTTACACAATAGAAACTACATCTACTTAAGTAGTGACTTCAGAAAATTGGATTATTCTAGTTTTCAGTCACTGGATTATTGATAAATGGTGCTCCAAGTCATTTTTAACATCTTACGTTTTATAATTGGCTTTCAAACATAAGCTATTAGGTTGAAATAGTGCAGTACTTTTACACGAAGGAAAATGTATGAGACTGTCTTCCTTTCAGAGAGAGGATATATATATCCTCTTTTGCTTTTATTTTATAAAAATTGTATGTATTTATGTATGTTTCTAATATGTATCTCATGTATATCGTTTTCACATATAACATTTATCTAATACACATTTTTTCTTGTTTGCTTGATAATTGGAGATGATATTTCTAGAAGAAAGAAGGAGAGAAACCTTATACTGTGCAATTTCCTTTCAAATTTTCTTTGCCTATTTTTTCCCACCTTGAGAAGTTTCCTTAATATCTCAGAACCCATTAGATTATTCAGTTTTCCATAGACATGGACATAAATTTATTTAAAGTACACATCCTTTCTCCCTCCTACATTTCAATGCCAAATTCTGCTTTTTTTTCAAAAAAAAAAAAAAAAAAGCTCCAAAATCGACACTTCAGATAAATTTCCTCATGAGTCTCTGCAAAGCTCTTCAGAGTGGAAAAAATGTACTTCGGGTTTGTCTGGGAATGAAAGTTGTAGCATGAAAGAGAATTTTCTGGAGGAAGGCACAGTCAGGTAAGTAAGTCTTTTGTCAAATATTCAAAATAAAATTATTGTGCTTTTGCTTTACTAAGAACTATATATTTGGTCTTCTTTCTCAGTTCTAAGTGCAAGCTTCTAAAATATTAATTTCTAATTTGATAGAAATTTGATCATTTGAAATTATCTTTTTTAAAGAGAACATGGCCTCAGTCCCTAGAAGAGACGCTAAATGAATCTCTACACTGACCAACTCTTGTCAGGATTAGTGAGCTGATCAGGACCTGGCAATGTTGAGAATTCTAGATTGTGGTCAGGGAAACCAAATTCATGAAGAAGCTAGAATTTTCAGTTTTGCCCTAGGAACCTATAAGTAAGAGGACCTAGAAGACTGAGTCAGTCATCAATGGAATACTCTAGAAAAAAAGAAAACAACAAAAAAACCACTAATTACAAATCTTTGAGTTGCTTCAGACTTGTTGGATAAATTGAGATCCCATAGGTTGCTATGTCTGGGGGTTAGATGAAAATGCCATGCTCTTTCTGATTGGTACTGCTCTGTGCACATCTTTCATCTGGAAGTTCCTGACTAGTTTTCTTGATAAGAAACTGAATAATAAGTCAAGCTCCTCGATAAGTTCTGTGAACCATTCCAGCAAATTATCAAGCTTGAGGAAGGGTCATGAGAGGCCTAGATTGTCAAAAGCATAGCATGATGGGCTAGAAAGAAATGCCTAAAATGGGTGGTGTTAATCACCTGGAGCAGTGACTCTATCTTATTTTTGTATGTTTATTTGGGGGACACACATAGAAGTACTCAGGATTTATTCCTGGCACTGTGCTCAGGGATCAATATTGGTGGCATTCAAGGGTCTATATAGGATGCGAGGGATAGAACCTGAGTTATCTGCAGGCAATGTAAATATGTTATCCATTGTACTATCTCTATAAGTCTGATTCTCCAAATTGCTATTCATAAACAGAAATATTAGGCAATATCTGGTGACATTGTGGGGGCTTGGCGGTGGCGCTGGAGGTAAGGTGCTTGCCTTGCCTGCTCTAACCTAGGACGGACAGCTAGGACTGACCGCGGTTCGATCCCCCGGTTCCCCATTTGGTCCCCCGTGCCTGCCAGGAGCGACTTCTGAGCGAATAGCCAGGAGTAACCCCTGAGCATCACCGGGTGTGGCCCAAAAACCAAAAAAAAAAAAAATCTAATGACATTGTTTATTGTTGTTAATAAGAGGAGTTCTTGTTTATTGTTGTTAATAAGAGGAGTTCCTGGAATCTAGTAGGAAGAATTCAGTCATTTCTCTCAAAAATGTATGGATGTACAGATGAATCAACATACAGCCACATGAAATAATCTAGCTCTCAGTGTCATTAGTATATAGGTTAGGAAATCACAAATTAGAGTCTAGATTTCATTCTGTGGGTTGTGACTTTATTTGAGGTCATAAATTAATGTGAAAATTACAAAAGTAACTTTAAAATGTGTTTTGAGATAAATTATTCATAATTTACTATGAGTAATGATTTAATTGTGTACCTATTTTATATACCTGTAGATATCCAGAGTCATATAAAATTTATTTGGATGCAAAAAGGATTATTCATTGCAGCACTTAGTACAATAGCTAAGTTATGGAATCAATATGGTGTCCCAAGACAGATGAGTAGATGATGAAAGTGTTAGATATTTAATGAAAAACTAAGAAGTTTCAAAGAATAATAAACTCAGGCACAGCATCACCAATTGAATGAAACTGGATAATATCTCTTTAATTGAATGAAGCCAGAAGGACAAACACAGGATTATCTAATTTGTGGTCTCAAGACAAGGGAATGGAAGGTATTTAAGGGGTTATCAAGATCACCTGGGCACCTAGATTATATGAAGGGAAATAAATGAAGTAAAGAAATAAGGGAGGACTCAAAAAGAGTACTGGGGGCCCGGGAGATAGCATGGAGGTAAGGCATTTGCCTTTCATGCAAAAGGTCATCGGTTCGAATCCCGGTGCCCCATATGGTCCCCCGTGTCTGCCAGGAGGATTTCTGAGCATGGAGCCAGGAGTAACCCCTGAGCACTGCCGGGTGTGACCCAAAAACCAAAAAAAAAAAAAAAGAGTACTGGAAGTAACATGGCAGTAGGTAAGGACTTTGGAACATTGATGATATTGAGGCATGATAAATGATAAATGTTTATGTAGAAATCACAGAACCAACAACACTGAAAGCATGAAACCCAAACTACAGCAAGCAAACATAAAATAAAGTGTCAATCAAGGAGTCAGGCTGAGGGGTAGAGAGGGAACCTGAGGACATCAGGGGAGAGAAGTTGACTCTGGGTGGGAGGATCAGACCAAGAACATTGTAGACCTGAAACTCAGTTATGAATAATTTTGTAAATTGTAGTACCACAACTTAAAATTTTAAGCATAAACAAAAACAAGAAAAGGTTAAGTAAAAAAGAAGCCCTGACTTAAAGATTGGACAGCCATTCTTACACCCAGGAATTACATAAAATTCATGAATGCTTTTCAAAAAATACTAAGTTTTAGAATTTGACTTTACTGGCAAATCCACAACTAGCACTTCATCCAGAACTCAAGAGCACAAGCTGGTACTACTGTTATATAGTGCTCCATTTCTAAACATCCTTCCTGATGCACAAGACAGCTGTCTATGGGTTTGGTAGGATATACTTCATCACTGGAATTTCTCTGAAAACATGTCTGTATGGGAGGGAGGATAAAATGAAGTTTATTTTATCCCTCAGGGAAGATATACTTTGAAAATAGGCTTTTTGAAAAATGGCTTTGCTTCCTCCTTCTAAATCTACTTGAGGCTATATAGCACAGAGCTTTTCCTTCGAAGTTGCTTCCATCTGTCTCTTTTTATAAAACAAACTCCCCCAATGCATGAAAGACTATATTAGTGTACTGTTTCCCAAAGACTGGAGACTCAGAGGTCTTAAGTAATTTAAGAGAAAATTTAGGAGTGTATGTTTTGCAGGGCCAATTTCTCATAGTATTTGAGGGTGGGGATCTGCTTAATTGTAAAGATCTTTAAGGTGACTTGACAGCACCATTGCTAAAGGTGCTGTAATTATTTTTTTGTTTGTTTTTGTTTTTTTGAGGGGGGCACACCTGGTGATGCTCAGGGGTTACTCCTGGCTACGCACACAGAAATCACTCCTGGCTTGGAGGACCGTATGGGATGCTGGGGCATCAAACTATGGTCCATCCTAGGTTAGTGTATGCAAGGCAAATGCCCTAGCACCTGAGCCACCACTCCGGCCCCATAGGTCCTGTAATTATCATGTACTGTATCCCCAGGAGAGAGAGAATGCAACCTGCAATAAAGGGAAGAAGAATATTAGAGGAGCAAAAAGTATCTAAAATTTTATACAAAAAGTATAGAAAAATCATAAAGTTATATAATTATAATTATATAATTATAAAAATCAAGAAATGGCCAAATTTAAAAGAATAGACAATGAGTATTTCTAAATAATTCTATAATTTTAAGTTCCATTCAGGTAGTTCCAAGATGTATATGATTTTTTGCTGTGATTCAGAGGGTTATTACCTATATCTTACATCTTCTTGGGATATGCAGTGATAATGGAATTCTTTTCAACCTCTTTTAATAGAATTAATCTAGGTGGTGATTTACTCAGATGAATGTAGCTTTTAGTGTCACTAAAAGAATTCAGCCTCCCTTCATTATAGAATTAGGATGACCTTCACTGAAAAAAAGTTTGTAACAGAGAAAGTTTCAAACGAAAAAAGAATCTTGAAACTCCCCTATAAAATATTATATTTTAAAATAGAAGGCTCGGAGCCTGGTGATGGGAAACACTTCATTAATATATTTCTTTCTTTAAAGTAGAAACTTCTCCAGCAATAATCACGTAACCGTTTTGGAGGTCTCTAAAGATTCACGTGCTAGAATTCTTAATTGAATGGTAAGAGAAGCAATTCAGGCAAGCAAGTCTTGAAGTCAAATGTCTCTACTCTTCCCTTTCTTTGTCTTTCTGGCTGATTTCTCTTATGTTGAAATTTTTCCCCCTTGCAATAATGGGAAAGCCCAGGGAACATTTGCATTTTGCTTCCATGACTTGCATATTAAGTTTTCCCTCCGATAAAGTTCTTAAATTTCTCTTAGAGAAAATTGTTCTGAGGTGCAGACATCTGGCTTTAGTCACAGCGCGTCTGTGTCAGAGATGGGGAACATAAAAAGGAGTGAAAAATTCTTCCCCATACTCTGAACATTTATATATGAAAATGAGTGAGCAAAAGTGTTTAGACTGGGTGACCTCTGACATGGAGATGAGCTTTCTTATGAATCTAAGAGGGTTGGGTACTAATTCTAGGTATGTCTAAAGGTGTGTGACATTGTCAAAGTCATTTATTAATCTGTTGTTTTCATTGCTCAAATTAGAATAATCTAAATGGCTTCCAACTGTCTTAGAAGGAATTTCCTTAAAAATAAGATCTGAGGCTCAGGCTGCATTTGAGTTGTATTAATGGGAAATGGAATTTGAGGAAGAGCCATTTAGGGCAAGAGATAAAATAGAAAAAAGAAAAAGAAAAAGATTAACATTACATTGTAGCTCTTCAATAGCTCATTGGCACAGAATTTTCAAGAACCTTTAAAGGGGCATATACAAGTGTTTACTAATTTACTAGGTTTTTTTAAAACCACTATTCATTCAGAATGGCACTAAACGTTGACAGCCTTGAAATGTGTTTGTGCCAGTGTTGGGGCGAATGCCTCGAGAATTCCATGCTCAGATCAGAGAGGAAGTGAAAGGTCCAGTGTGAAAGAAACTTCAACACTGAACAAGTTGAATTACTTTATCCTGCCCACTTTGTTTTTACAAACTAGATGAGATCACACTCCATTTCCAATTCATGTTCTGCTGTCCCTTCGGACGACTTTGTCCCTGCAGTCTTTTAAGTGCCTGTTCCTTTGACAGAAGCTTTTCTCATTTATTATTCAACCCCACGTCAAATAGAGCCTCTCTCTGAAGTCTCTCTGGTATGTCGTAAAAAAGAGCCTGCTTACCTGAGAGTGATGCTGTAAGAATTAAATGAGAAAATGGTAATGAAGTATTTAGAACAGTCTTACAAAGAGAGGTAGCCATCAATAAACAACCAATTACTACTGTCCTTTTATGATTATTATTTTTTAAAAAACCTGGATCATAATGTCCATAAAATCATTCAACACAAAGAAAACAAGAACCATGTCTTAACCATGCCTTGTGCACCTGTAAGCAAGTAGCTCTTTGGGATGAGTTGAATTTGTTTTAACTAATAAAAAAGAACATGTGGTTCTCAGATTATACACTCAAGAATAGTGCCTTACCATTACGGGGTCTTACCAGAAGGAGAAGAAGGTCATGAGTGTGGACTCTAATATGCTAGGCGTCATGTTATTAAAATTCAGAATTATTTGAACAAGAGACTCACTCAGAGAAAAAAATTATGAAGATACAGCAAGAGCACCATCACCAAGCAAAGGAATAGCTGAGACAACTATAAGACAGAAGAGAAACTAGAAACAAATACTTTCCCTGCTCAGATGTAACCAGCCTGGCCAACATTATGGCTTTTCATTTCTAATCACTAGTCTGTGAGGAAATTCATATCTACTATTCTAAACCATTTAATTTGTAGAATTGTCTTACAACACAACAATAAGCTAAGATAGTTCCCACTGATTATTTGAATTAATTTCTGTGAATGGTTGGAGGATTAGGATCTGAGTACATTTGTGTGTGTGTGTGTGTGTGTGTGTGTGTGTGTGTGTGACGTTTGTGTGTGTGTATGGGGGGAGGGATTCATTTGTCATATCTTTTAAAATACAGATGAATTCCCACAATTCCTGTAGTCCTGATCATTCTGAGGACTCTCATATCAGTAAGTATATGGTTCTTTTTTCTTTCACTTGACCTAAAAGCTATTTTGTAACTTTTTCTGAATGTTAGATTTTTTCAAATGTAAATTCATGTACATATGTAAATCTTTGTCTAAAGTTGAATCATGCAGGTCACCTCCCGCTACTCAGCCTCAATCTATGCACTTACTAAATGCCCAGATAAGCAACTTCAATAATATACAAGCCTGAGTCTGGGGCTCTGCAGTCTTTTGACATCAATAGAAAAAATTGAGAGGACTCCAAGATGCTGATAGCTCTAAGAATTGTCCTTGTCAGTCCCTATGGCATTAGGACAAAGAACTGCTACAATTGTACACGCACACACAAAGCATGCATGTTTGGTCATTGTCATGGAAGGCAGGCTTTTCTAAGTTAATTTTTAAAGTAACTTTTTTAAGTTACTTCAGGAATGAAAAATAAGAAGTATGAAATTTCAGTATGTCTTCATGGGTTATACCAATGCTGTCTTAAAAGCAGTAATCTTAAAATCCTTTCATGGAAAATTCATGAGGGCAAAATATTTGCATGGCTAAGTCCTAGACAGTAGCTGGTACAAAATTGAACAGTTAGTTCTGCTTTATTCTAGCATGCTACAGAAAACAGAATTATTTCCCATATTATTAGTCTTATAAGCTAGTAAGTGGGATGGGTAAGGAGGGAATTGCTAAAAGGTAAAACAGACTTAATGAATATGGATATATTAAGAAATTTTAATTAAATATGGTTTCATATATAGTTTTCACTGATATTTTATTTACTTGTTTCTATGCATAACTATCAAAATATGCACATTATCATGGCAACAGTTCTTGATGTTTTGAGTTTTACTCCAGTGAAAAGTTTAAATTGAAAATAATGCCAACATATTTTTATTTTAATGAGTATAACTCCTACAGTTTTTTTAATATCATACTTTGTCATTTTCCGCCCAAGTTAGTCATTTGTTTTTTTCAGAGACTTTCCCGAATAAATTGGTAGAATATGGTTTCTTCTTTATTATATTTATAAGTGCAAGGCTCCCTATCTTAAATGTAGTGAATATTACATTTAAACTCTATGTGACTGGAGCTATAGTACAGTGTGGTTAAGATGTTTACTATGCACATAGTCAACCTGGGTTTATTTTTGGCATCCTATATGGAACCCCATGTCCATCAAAAGTTATTTCTGGGAGCTGGGCAGTGGCGCTGGAGGTAAGGTGCCTGCTTTGCCTGCGCTAGCCTAGGACAGACCGCGGTTCGATCCCCCGGTTTCCCATATAGTCCCCCAAGCCAGGAGCAACTTCTGAGCACATAGCCAGGAGTAGCCCCTGAGCGTCACTGGGTGTGGCCCAAAAACAAAAAAAAAAGTTATTTCTAAGTGCAGATTCCAAAGTAAGCCCTGAGCATGGCTGATTGAGGCCCCAAACCAATATATAGATAAAATGATAAATGAGGAAATTTTTAAACTTTGTGAGGGGGAATGAGACAATTAATTGGTAAAGTAAGTTTAGTGTTTTTTCCACTTACTCTTGTATTTAGGACCAGCTGAGATTTTGGTGAAAGCAAAGGACATGATGAATAGTGAAGGGTTATTACTGAGCTTTCATTTTCCTTCTATAACAAATGTGCTCTAGTGATGGTTGGTGCGTGATTTATGGAAAGGAATACCTACTCAAGAAGTGAATGCTAATAGCTCAACTTCACTAACCAATCAGTGGGACTGGACTTCCTCAAGTTGTAAAAAACTTCCTTTTGGGGAGAGTCACACCAGGCAACATCAACTATAGAGTCCTTCTTTGGTCTAGTGACAACAAACAATTCATATTGTTCATGAATAGTTGTGGCTTTAATGCCTATGAAGAAGTATCCTCCTGGCCCTACATCAGCAACACAATCTCTTCAACACTTCCTAGGGTCACATATTTCTTGAGCTAAATATTTATTTGTTGAAAGAAAATAGGCTTCTATTTAACTCTAGAATAGTCTCATTCTTACTACTCAGTACCAAGTTGCTAGACAATCATTCTGGAATCATACAATCATCCAAATCGTTTATTAGTTGAAACTCTCCTATTTTCAAAGGGTCAGTGTTTCTTGTAGATAAAAAGCAATTCATTTTGTAAGACTTGTTTCTGTTCATAAGTATATTTCTTTCACTCCATTGAGTCTAATTGGGAGTGCTTAAAACACTCTGTATGCTTTTAATTGAAATGTATGTCTTGGTCCATAAGGTAAGAAAGTCAAACTCATAAAATGTTTTCTTTCATTACTAAAGCAGGCCACAAGTCATTTTTTGAAAGCACTGCACTTTTGCGTTTAAATGATTAAAATATTTTAATTAGAACTAGTTTGAGGGAAGTATATTAGTCTATGATAGCATTAACACTCATGGATTGAATCTTCCTGGAACTTATTTATAATTTTCCATTAACCTTGTGCATATATTTTGGGGGCATGACTTCTGGTGCTGCTAGGAGACCATATGTGATGACAAGGATAGAAGTATGATCAACCAAATGTAATATAAGTGCTTTAACATGATACTAGCTTTTCAGCCTCCATATTTATTTCTCATATGTTATTTAAACAGAGCCAAAAATGAAGAAATGATTCAAACTAATAATGATCTTTCATCTAAGTGCAAAACTTAATATTGCATTATCTTTTGAAAAGCAAGATAATCAACTAATCTTCTTTTACTTTCCACGTTTTTTGAGAAAAAATAAATGCGCACACACATTAAATTATTCCCATTTAGAACGGGAACTTGGGGCTGGAGCAGGGAGAGAGTTTGCCTTGCAAGTAGCCAATCCGAGTTTGATCCCCATCATCCCGCAAGGTCCTCTAAGCCTGTCAGGAGTAATTTCTGCGTGCAAAGACAGGTGTAACCCCTGAGTGTTGCTGGGTGTGACACCCAAATCAAACCAAAACAATAGAGTGGGAAGTTGGGGTGGGGGGGCTGGAGCAATGGTAGAGAATGTAGGGTGGTTGGTTTCCTTGCATGCAGCTGAACTGAGTTTGATCTCCAGCACATAATATAATCCTCTGAGCTACCAGACATGATCCCTGAGTTCAGATACAGAAGCAAACCCTGAGATGTTCTGGGTATAACAACCCCTCCCAAGGTGGGACCATTTAGGGCAAGAGTGATAGTATGGTGGTAGGGTATTTGTCCTGCATGCACTGAGTCAGATTCAATGCCCAGCTCACAAAGAGTGATTCCTGAGCACAGTGTGGAGTAAGTCCTGAACACTACCAGGTTTGACCAATAAACCAAAGTAATTAAACAAATAAAGTAAAAAAGTGAAGTAGGGGCAGGAAGATTCCTCAAAGGGATGGAAAGTAAATTTGAAGGTACAAATCTTGAGCTCAATACCCTGTATCAGATATTCCCACAAGCACCATGCTGAAAGTGGCTCCTAAGTTACCCAGGGTTTCTCCCAACACCAATACAACAAAGGAATCTGGCTTAATGACTGAAACTAGTTTGTTCATCTGGAATTTCTGAAATGCAAGGAAGATCTCCTTAAAGGTTTAAGTACTAAAGTGTGTGAAGAGCCATAAACAAATTAAGCAGAAGCAGCTCACTCAGTAGGTGGGCCCATTTGCTTCACCTTGTAGGGTTATATTTGCACTGTTAATTACATGTACTATAAATATTATGTTCCAGAATCTTTCAAGTTTACATCAGTTTGGCAAATGTATTATTTCTTTTATTCTCCTGTGTCAAAATAAATATTGTAGTTTTGAATCTCATAGAAGTCAGTGATTGAAATTTTCTTTTTTTGAATAAAATCTGTATTTATCCACTTAAGTGTATAGAAGGCTAAAATTAATTATCAGATAACAATTATAGTGATGAAATGATGCAAAATAAGAAATAGATATGATACAAAGTCAATAGATACAAAGTCAATACAGATAGCTAAGAACACTTAAGTTCCTCATTAGTAAACATGGCAACTCAGTATATTATATTCTATTACAAAAGTACTCTTCTGCATCAATATAATACTATATTTAATAAGATACAGAGCTTGAGTATGCTCTGTATTCAAGTCCTTTATTGAATTCTGCATGCAAGAGAACTGGTTTGCACACAAAAGTCTCTATTTCCTTTGGGTTTCAACTCATTTTGGACAATCACAATATATCTTGACATACTTCATCATCAGCCTTGACAAATTCACATGCATCGGAACTGACCTTTCTGTAACTGTGATAGGTAATTGGTATTGCCCAAACATTACTCTTTGTCTACTGGACCTATGCCAGTTCTTCTTTTTGACATATGGCCACCTGTCTTTTGCCAAGGTACAGTCATGAAATGTTTCCTACAACATTCTTTATCACCCTACAAAGAACACACACCTACTTCATCAAACATAGGCAGTTCAACCCATGTTGGTTAATCCCACTTGGGTTCCTATTTATCTTTACAAGTCTCAGCCAGTGCTCTACACACCATGGATCACACAGAAAACGATAGAAATGTGAAAGGCCTACAGAGGGAAGGAGAGATGAGGGTAGAGGGAGGGATTCCCATAAATCTCAGCATATCTGCACTATATTCAAGGGGCATACATGCCCCTTAGGGAGAATTGTGTCATAAACTATGGCACCACCATTAGCTTGTACTATTAGCAAAGCAACTTACAATGTCAAGTCTTGTTCATTCTTTTTCCCTCTGAAAAATCATTCATTCATTCAACCTAACCTTTATTAGGCTATAACTCTCGCAAGGTCCTTTGCCTCTATGATAGATTAGACATACAAAAATAAGGACTTCCAGCTTTTTCTTTACATATTTCTGAATAAAAACTGTGTCAATAGTGCATCCATTTTTTCTATCCACTTTTCTTGTCAATCTCATTGTCTTCTGCAGAGAGCAATGATACCCTTAGATCCATTAAGGATTTCTAAGTTTATCAACAGGAAAAAACTTTTTGTCCTCTTGGTGTATTAAACAGACAGCCATTTTCTCTTTACCTAAATATATTCCCGCAACTTTGAAATATTTGCTAATATCTCCAGCACTGAATTCTGTCAGAGGAAGACATTAGAAGCTCTATAGATACGTATTTGTCCAAATAGGATATTCAAGTGCGACAGAAGTTAAAAAAAAAAACAAAACAAAACAAAACTCTGACATTGGTGCCGGGCGGTGGCGCTGAAGGTGAGGTGCCTGCCTTGCCTGCGCTAACCTAGGACGGACTGCGGTTCGATCCCCCGGTTCCCCATATGGTCCCCCGTGCCTGCCAGGAGCGACTTCTTAGCGAATAGCCAGGAGTAACCTCTGAGCGTCACCGGGTGTGGTCCAAAAACCAAAAAAAAAACCAAAAAAACAAAAAAACAAAAAAAAAAAAACAAAACCCTGACATCTTGGGGCTGGATAGTAGCACAGCGATAGGGCATTTGCTTTGCATGAAGCCAATCTAAGACTGACAGTAGTTTGAATCCTGACGTCCCATATTGTCCCTGTGCCTGCCAGGAGCGATTTCTGAGTGCAGAGCCAGGAGTAATCCCTGATGGGTCGAATGTGACCCAAAAACTAAAAAACAAACAAAAACAAAAAAAGAAAACACTGACATCTGTGAAGTTTTGATATCAAACATAGAAGGCCATGCAATTTCCCTAATTTTTCTTCACTTCGTGTGGATAAAAATTTATTTTTTTTAATTTTTTAATTTTTTTTAATTTTTATTTTGATCATAGTGACTTACATATCTTTCACATTAGTATTTTAGGTACATATTAACATTTAATCAGGGCAATATTCACCACCAAATTTGTCCTCTCACCTTCCCCATTCCCTTTCTGCAACCCATATCCCCCACCAACACTTCCCGGACTGCTAAAGATGATCCCCTTTGTCTAGCTTACTATCAGTGATCATATATGTTTGTTCCTGGTGCCTCCCTTGTTTCTCTCTCTATTTGAGAGGCTATGCTAGATAAATCGAGTTATGTGGTTTTGTTTGAGAGGGGAAAAGCAATAGAATGGGGGTAAAGATTAAGCAAAATAAAATAAAAAAAATTAATAAAAATATCCTGGAAATGGGCGGAGTCCTTCTAGTGGTTATCAGCCTCAATTTGAGAGAGGGCATGAAAAAGGTAATTGAAACACCATAACAATACAAAAATAAATGTCAAATTAAATATCCAGTGAGCCCTACAGCAATAAAGAGAAGCACCACACAATAATATTGGTTCTGAATTCAAATCATGCCTGAGTGCAAAATGAAAGAGAAAGATAAGATAAAATAATATAAAATAAAAAGGAGACATCAACTTCAATAGCTACACCAAAATAAGGATGTAAAAAAAACAACCAATTGATAAATATATATGTGAAAAATGATTATTTTGTGCTTTTTTTTTCTTTTTCCCCTGTATAGGCACAGTAACTATTGGGGATATTATAGAGAGAATTCCCTTGGCCTAGGAGATACAGGATTTCTCCATCCCTGAAGTATACTGTCATGTAATTACAACCAGGACTAGACAGTACGCATCCTGGGACCAACAACAACGACAACAAAAAAAAGCTCTAGCCTAGTTTTTGGTCTAGAATCTGTTCAACAAACAAGATCTTCAATTCCAGAGGTCTGACTGAGACAACCGCAAGTGAATGGGTTTTTCCAGAAATATAACGAAAGACTGTCTCAGGCTCCATCCTAGGAGCAACATAATGACCAAGAACACCAACTACAGAAGATGAATTAAAACAGCACTGAAGAAACAGAACTGCTAGAATCACAAAGAAAGCCTTCATCATAAGCTTCATTCCGTGACTGCACTGTCACCAATATCTCTAGATACAGAGTACTGATTTTACCTCCCATGACAAAGTGGAAGTCTTCCATACACCACAAAAGTACCGAGGGGAGAGTAAAATGATGACGCAAAAAGTCTATAGTTAATTTCCCTAATTTTTAAAGCTGGAATTCCTCTGTAGGGTGCCTTTTCTTCAAGTACTGGAGACCTCGAGTTCTACCTTAGACTCTGTGCTTGGAGTCAAGCTGCTATTTCTCCCCGGGAATACCTGGCAAAGTTCTGAATAACAGGTCCCCATTTTCATTTGCACTGCGTCTATGAGTTATCAAGCAGCTCCTGGCCCAAACAGTGTAGACTTTGGAATCTTGTCATTCTTGACCTTTGTTGCAAACAATTGAAACTGTAGTTGTTTGGACCACAGACAGCCTGAAACTATTGCGGAATCTGAGCAGTGCAGGACTAAGGAAAGGCTCCAACCCTAGCGACAGGCACCTTCTCTTCTGCTTCATGTTTCCTGCCATCAACCAGCTCACTGGGCAGCAGGGGTGTTTAGAGTAGCAGTCAATCTTCTTATCAGGGTTGCCTTCTGCTACTCTTGGCAAGGTCCAGGGAGATACTCACCTTTCAGTTGTATTTCTTTGCCAGTCCCCATTCTTTCTTCCAAATTAGGGCAGAGAGGGCAAAGCAGGAAAATGAGAAGGCCAGCTCTCTTGCCACTCTTCTCTGCTGTGGGTCTTGTCCAGCTGTGCACAAATTCACTCTCATATAGGTCCCAAGTTTACTACTGTTACCATGGTGACCAGTTTGCTCCTTACAAAGTCATTTTTTTTTTTTACCTTTCTCTTTCTTTAACAAGAACTTTGCATTTTTGAAACTTCATCTTGAAGTCTGTTTTTAGCAATCTAGATTCACTTTTCTCCCTGGATGAACAGAATTTCTTTTTAGATTTAAAGAGATAAAGCTTCTTTTCAATTGTTTTGCATTTAATTTCTTAATGATTACAAGTTTTCTTTATTTCCATTGCATTTCCATTACAGTAATTTATAAGACACTATACTCAAAGGCTTAACATCATAAAACTAAATATTCAAATTGCCTAAGGTGAACTTGAACATGGAATATACCAGTAAAACAGCAGGTATGTACTTGTACTTGACATAATTTGAGTATAAATAATGTTAGGACATGCAATGAAGAAGATTAGTTGGGAATAGTTTCTAAGAGAGGAGAATTTTTTCCCCATTTTACTCATAGATTTAAAGTTTAAATATAATAGTTTTTTTTACCACCCCACAATTAACACAAGAGAAAGAAATCTAAGGCTAAAGAGAACATTTATTTCCTGGGAAAAATGGGTAGGTGGGTTCTATTAATGAAATTTTTTATTTAATAAATTTTTGATTTAATTTTAAAAATGATCCTGTAATTTAGAAAGGTTGTTAAAGTTGGTCTAAACAAGCACCTTTTTTCATTTAAATGCTCTTTTCTTGAGGTGCTTATTGGGATCACTGGAGCTAGCAATCACTGATCATACATAACAGGTATGTATCTCTTCATTACAATAAAAATATATAGTGAATTTTTTCAATACAGATTTATTTAGTAATTACTAAGTCTGAAATTGTGTCTATAATCCTGTTTGAAATGGCTAAAAATTCAGTTCCTACCCTTGTAAACTTTAATCTATGAAGAGTAAGAGAAATTGAAGAGGGCTAGCATCAAAACAAGAGTATTACAAGATTGGATATAAATTCACCTGAGCAGAATTCATCCCTGACTGGACATTAAAATCACATCTAGAGATACAAGATCAAATCAAAAGTCAGCAATCTGACTGGAGGTTAAATTAAAATGTCAGTGCTTATGGGATGCATGCTGGGAACTGGGGTAAAGGGAGGACAACATTGGTGGTGGGAATGCCCCTGATTAAATGTTACTATGTACCTAAAATAGTACTGTGAATGATTTGTAATCCACTTTGGTCAAAATAAAAATCATTATAAAAAAATCAGTACTTTTTCATGTTACCTAAGTGTTTATCATGAATCAGGGTTCATCTAAAGGACAGTAGTCTCAAAACTTCAAGTCAGCATCAGAATGATCTGGAACACTTGTTTGATCCTTATTTCCTAGTTTCAACAATGACCATCACTCAGGAAGGCTTAGTTAGGTGGAGCCCTAATTTACATCATTCAGGAGTTATCAAGAGTCGTAAAGGTTATTGGACAAGAGATCACCTTTCAGAACTTGTGTCATGTAATAGAAAGGTCACCAAGGATGTAATATCTTACCTGGGCGTGTGAACAAACATAAAAGAAATAAACTGAAAAGACTTTATACATAGTAAATGATCTAGGAAAGGAAACTGTTCAAGAACAAGCACTTAAAATGTAAAAGGTAGACAGAGAAGTAGCACAGAAGGTAGAGATTTGTCTTGCACCTGGATTTGATCATTGGCATCCTCTATAGTACTCTGATCCTGCCAGGACTGATTCCTGCATGAAAACCAGAACAAGCCCTGAACACTGGTGGTGAGTCACTAAAACAAGCAAGCAAAAAAAAAAAATTAAGGAAGTCTAAAAGGCTAATTATGTTTTTTTTTTTTTTTTTTTCGGTTTTCTTTTTTTTCGGTTTTTGGGTCACACCCGGCAGTGCTCAGGGGTTACTCCTGGCTCCATGCTCAGAAATTGTTCCTGGCAGGCACGGGGGACCATATGGGGCACCGGGATTCGAACCGATGACCTTTTGCATGAAAGGCAAACACCTTACCTCCATGCTATCTGCCAGGCCCCGGCTAATAATGTTTAAACTGTTTAGAATGCTGGGCTTAGAGGGTTCAGGGGGAGAGTTGAAGTGGTAAACAGGGAAAGATCTTGAGTGACGTGGACTGCACTATTAAGAATTTGTATTATCTTGCAGTACATGTTAAGCATCATGACATTGTGTGATCCTCATTTCATCATGCTAACATGAGTACCTGGGTTAGAATATTGACTCTTGCATTAGTCAGGAGAGTAGTTTCAAAGCTTCAAGTAGCAGCAAGATTATATGGAATTGTTAGACTCCTATGTCCTAGCTTCAACAACGATCTTGTCTAGGATAAGCAGTACATTAGGGAAAGATTGTAAATACTTTACAATTTTAATCTATAAAACTTAAATATGAACTGAGTGGCAGGTAGGAATGCAGGAGGAGTCAAGGATAACCCCATCTCTGGGCATGTGGGAATAATTCATCAGGGAAATAAAGTCAATATATTATAACTATATGACCTTCATTTACCACATAGAATTGCCTTGCAGGTAAAACTAAACACCATTTTTTCATGTGTTAAAGAGAAATAAACTCCTTCATCATAGGATTACTCTAAGGATCCAGTAAGGCCTGGGTAAAATGCTTAACATAGTACTCTCCTTCCTGTTTTCCCAGATAAATATTGGCTTATAAATATTACTTTCTGGTTCATTTACTGCTGTTCTGGCCTTAGACCCTCCTCTTTCCTCCTGAAATTCTCTAAACAGGCTTGTAAGAATGACTGTAAGTAAGGACAGTACCTGATTCAATACTCTTGATTCTCTGCTAGAATCCAAAAGTAAGATAAGGTTGATTATTTCTTCACTTTTTCAAACTTTTACAATATAAAACATAGGAATGAAAAGATAGGAAAATAGGGCTGGAAAGATAGTTTACAAAGCACATGATGCCTTGTAAACAGAACAGGGTTTAATCTCCTGCATTGTATGCCCCCTCAAACACTACCAGGAGGAACCTCAAGAGTTGAAAATCAAGTAGCTCCAGAGATTGCTCAATGTACCCTCCTCCCACACATGTGCAGTTTGAATAATTTTTTTAATAATATCTTTATTTAAGCACCTTGATCACAGATCATGATTGTAGGTGGTTATCCGTCAGATAAAGAACATCCCCTTCACCAGTGCAACATTCCCATCACCAATGCCCCCATTTCCCTTCTTCCCAACCAGCCTGTAATCGAGACAGGCTTTCGACTTCTCTCACTCATTGATTATTGTTATGATAGTTGTCAGTATAGTTAAGAAAGAAACATTTTAATGAAAACCTATTGACATTGGAATGCAGAACCAATTACCAACAGTGGTGGAGTGGTAGGAGAAGGGAAGACTAGACTAGGAAAGATGTAAGGCCAGTGGGAGAAAGTCCTGGGTACTTTGGTGTGTTGGGATATGGCTGTGTTTAATATCATAAATGTTATC
>PVKC010002760.1:0-13225 GCA_004027635.1 Crocidura indochinensis
TACCTACCTACCTACCTACCTACCTACCTACCTACCTACCTACCTACCTACCTACCAGGTGATGCTCAGGTTCTGGTTCTACACTCAGGGATCACTCCTGGAAGTACTTGGGAAATATAAAGGATTGGGATCAAGCACGTATATATCACATGCGAAACCTTACCTGTTGTAATTTTTCCAGATTCATGCTTGTTTCACTGTACAATATTAAACATTACATATATTTCGTAATAATCACCAGTTAATCTATTTTAAATCCAAAGCTTTTATTTTTCTTCTTTTAGATTTTGAAGTCACTTTGCTTTGGCTTTGGTATCATTTGTTTCAAGAGTGCTTTCTTTCATATCTCTTATTTTTCAAGTTTTTATCTATTGGACCTACTCCATATTTTGTGCCCCCTTCACTCAGTCAAAATCTTTACATATGATTGAGATTATCCAGTATTTGTCTTTCTTCTCCTGCTTTATTTTGATTGTCTTGCACCCCAACACCAACCATGTTGTTGCAAATAGAAGATTTTATCTTTAAAAAATCTGAATAGCATTTTATTATGTTTATTTACCACCACTTTGTTTTTTATCTACTCATTCATTCATCATTGGGCACTTGTATTGCTTTTATATGACTAATGTAAGTAATACTAATGTAAATATGTGATGTAAGTAAACTACAAATGCTGGCGTTATTTAAAATAAATGTGTTCATATTCTTTGGAAAGATACTAGGAATGGAATGACTAGATTATATAGTAAGTCTATTTCTAGGATCTTGAGAAATTACTGACTTTCAAAGACAGAACATAACAATTTGGGACAAGCATCAGTTGTATAGCATCACATAATGTATGCAAAGAAATTTATGTATAGCTTATTGACATGTTAATTTTCTTAATGTATACTATCCAGAGATATGCTGATAGACCTGCACCTAGGCTTTGCATAGTTTAGTAACTAGTAAATGCAGTTTAACAATTAATGGTTCTTAAAATATATTTTAATCTTGATTAACATCTATTAAAAACATTAAAGGAGATGAGGCTGATAAATCTAAAATGTCAGCTATACTTCTTAAGGTTCTCATTTAAAGTTTCACCTCTTTTACCACTTTAAATATCTCCCAAACTTCACAAGTGTTCTCCTAACTTCCATTACATCAATTCTTAGACTCTTGCTGTCTTTGAAGTTCTGTGAATTTCTGGTCCTTCTATAAACTTTCTCTAGTGTAATCATTTGCTTTATTTATTTTTGCATTTATTTATTTATATTTTTATAAAATATATAAAAATATTTATATATTTTTTATTTATTTATATTTGCATTTATTTTTTTTTACCCATATGTATCATCCTGATACATATAATAATGTTTAGGATATCAACTAAAAGACTTAAAACATGTTTTTGGAAAATGATACAACAAATAACCTTAGTAAAAGTTGTTTTGATAGAAGAGAGGTTGGAGGATAAGATAAAATGTATTACTCTTCTGTATTTTCTTTTACACTCTTTATCACAAGTGTGTTGATTTCTAAGCATGTTGTAGATTCTGGAAATAAAGGGATAAGATAGAAATGTGCCCAGTCTTAGATGAGAGCTTATTTAGCGAGGATATCTATAAGTAAACATACACAGGTGAGATCACATGCAACGAGAAGTAAACCACTTGTAATGAGAAGTACGTTTAAGATCTAGGGGAGCACAACATAAGAGTTGGGAAGGTTGTTATTTATTTATTTGTTTGTTTGTTTTTTTACAGAGTCACATTGCTATAATGCTGAGGACATACAACAGAACTGGAATTGGGATTCCCTTGGAAGAGAACCTGGTATTATTTCAGAAAACTATGAGATAAGAAATTTGATACTTTTCCATAAGTAGAGCATGAACAGGTTCTTAGCACACATTTGTTATGTGAAAAACAAAAACAATTTGGAAGTAGATTGGAGTGATATGCCCAATTAGCTACTGGCATAATTCTAAACAAAAGAGAAATTTGAATCTACTCTCTGTTGGAAACCCAGATTATCCCCATTGGGTCTATTTTCTTCCTGCATTGTAATGACTCACTCTGCTGTATGCAAGTATTTTACACAAGGTTCTATTTTAATTTATTTCTTGAGCTCATGTGGGGGAGAAGAAAATATAATGGATCTTAAAATTAAATATGTAGATGAGAGATATGGTACAATATGCCTCACATGGAAGAGGACTTGCACTGGATTCCCTCCCTGCTAAAACAAATAAATACATACACAGGTAGTTTTAAAAAAGTGTCCCACACGGGTGTCCTGAATTCTGACCCATATTGTTCATCCATCATATTTCCTGGCCCTCCTTATCGCACTTGCTGGAACAAGATTGAAATTTGCCCCAGCCCCAGTTCTGAGTTCTGATTGCTTTGGCTCACCTACACAGTTTTGAATCCCTAGGAGGAACACAAATACTCCTAGAAAAAAAAATCAGCTATTTTCTTTTGTTTTACATTTTGGGGGATGCCAGTAGGATTAATTCATATTCATCCCAATATAGCGTTTTTCCACAATTCTGTGGAAAAATGAAAAGTAGCACAAGAAGCAAAGCCTATTAGTTTGTTTTCTTGATTAAAACTTGTCACGTTGGGGTCTGAGTGATAGCACAGTGCACGCGGCCAATCTAGGACCTTGTTTCAATTCCCCACGGCCCAAATGGTCCCCAAGCCAGGAGCGATTTCTGAAAGCATAGCCAGTAGTAACCCCTGAGTGTCACAGAATGTGGTCCAAAAAGAAAAAACAAAACAAAACAAAAAACAAAATAACAACTACAACAAAACTCAAAAAACCTTGTCAGCTTGATTTCATAGCCTTGTTTGTAATGTGGCACTTCCAGTAGACAAACTCCCCCTAGTTAGAGTATTGTTTTTCATTTTGTATCTCTAATGTACAGCATAGTATAGCATAGGGTAAGAGACATAGTTTTGGGTGGTGTGACTTGTAGAAATAAAAATATGTGGTGCAATGGAATTTAGAAAATTTTGTTTGTTTTGTTTTGACTTCCCAAGAAGAACTCCAGGGCAACATGTGGTGGTGCTTAGGGGACATGAGGTACTGGGGGATCAAACTCAGGTCCCTGTATGTGTCAGGCATGTATGAGCAATTAATTCCTGAACTATATCTATATACCCCTTAGAATAATTATTTAACCAATTCTTCTCTTTGTTGTCTCTTTTTCCTCCTTCTCATCTTCCATCTCTACTTCTACTTTCTTTTCCTTTACTTTCTTTTCCCCCCTCTACTTCCTCCTGCACTTTTCTTTCTCTACATTCTCTTCTATTTCACTTTGCCATCATTATCACATAAGAATAGCTATTCAACTTTTATCCAGTACCTAGCACTATTATACCAACTTTATATTTATGAAAAATTGTCATTTTCCCCATGATGTAGCTCTACAGCTTAGTAGTTTATAACCACACAAATGTATGATCTATCAGTTATACAGCCTGGTAATTCCACCTAAGTCTCATTGAATAGAGGGATAGGCAGGGATTTATTTCTTCCTGAAGTTCTGAGCAGAGACTATTCTTCTGTTTTCTTTCCAGTTTTTTGAGCCAAACACCTTCTTTGGCTTACAGTCCCCTTTTCGATCTTCACAGTTTACAGTTGCATTCTTTGTTCTTTTTGTATCCACATATCCCTATCTTTCATCTTCCTCTCCCTCTTACTGACTCTGTGATTACACCAAAGTGCACTGGATAATGGAGGACCAGCTCCCTATTTACTGGCTAATTGATGAGGAGCCTAAGAGAATCTGAAAACCTAATTCCCTTTTGCCATATAAGTAACAGTCATAGATTCTGGAGGTTTTCATGTAATCATCTTAGATGACAATTACTCTGTCTCCCATGCCTTAAAGTGATAGATTCAATTATATACAGAAATTCTATTTAAGTAAGGTCAGAAGACTAGAAAAGAGTGCCCACAAATATGTAGTTAGCAATTCTAGGACACTATATTTTTCACCTCCCCCATGGAAAGTAATACTATGTTTTCTCCCAGAAGAACAGGGAAGGAGGTTCTTTGGTGGTTAGATAAAGGGCTGTTAGTCTTTGATGAATGGAAGTATATATGGCCTCACTATGAATGAACTTTTCAATCTGCTTTCTTTTCTGTTGTTTATTTTTCCCACTGTGCTATCTCTGTAACCCACCATTCCATCCCAATAATTTTTAAACTTTAAATCATTGTGATTTACAAAGTTATTCATGGTTAAGTTTTAGACATACACTGTTTAGGACCAATCCCATCACCAGTGTCAACCTCCCTCTACCAATTTTCCCAAAGTCCATCCCATACAAATACTACCCACTCCAGCCTGCCAGTATAACAGGCACTTTATAAATTTGGTTGTTAAGGTTTGGGTCTCATGATTTCATTATTTACTCTGGCTTGCATATTTAGTTATTCCCTTTCTTACCATCATCAAGGCATCTACGATTCCTTTACTCCTATACCCTGTCCTATCATATTTGTCTTGTTGCTTATTTTTTAAATCATTTCTTCGTTGGAGTATGGATTGCTTTTGTGTGAGGGCAGTAGTTTTATTATTTACTGACAAGGAAACTGATAATAATAAATAATATTATTTATTATGATAATGACAAGGTGCACAGAGATGACTTTGATCCAGTCAAATAGCTAAGTAGGGTGAAATAGAAATGGATGCATAGATTCTATTAGTTTCCACTTCAGTCATCTTCTTAACCACATCCCATTATTGTGGCTTGGTCATATATATTTTTTGATAGTTATTACTCTGTCACAAGTCTTTTAGACCTTTGTTTGCACCTGAAACTAGGAAAACAAAATGAAGATCTAAATAATGTTATTACCATAATCTGAATATCTGCTAGGTGCCAGTGACTATATTTGGTATAGTTTATGTTTTCTCATTCTATTTAATCTTCTTAGAGTATTTCATAGTAATTATCCCATCACCTCCAATCGCCAACGTAAAAACAGAGGTTCGTAGAAATTGAGGAGAACTAATTTTATAGTCTAGACAAATGACATTTAAAATATCAGTAAAGGAAAAAAAGGACAAAATGTAGTCTAAAGATAAAAAGCAACAGGACTTGGTGCTTCTGGAATTCAGATTCTTATTAATGTTGTTGTCTGATTTTCTCACTTTACTGTTTCACAGGTACCTAGAATGGAATACTATCTTTAATGGCAATTGGGTCAATCTTTTAGCAGTAAGTAGCATAATTTGATTTTAGACATTTAACTCTTATAGAGGGGCTTTCAAACCATGCACAATTTCATTAAATTAATTTCTAAAAAAGACATTTTTTATCTACCTCGTTGAAGTTTCACTGTTGACTGTTGACTCCTTCTTCAGACTCCTGAACCCTGACCTTCGTCATCTAGATAAATGATGATGCACAAGAGAAAAGAACTCTGATCTGATGCCTGTTCCTCTACACTGTCCTTCCTGTTTCTTTATAACAGAATGAGAATTTTTTTCCTAAACTATAAATGTGAGCCTGCCATTCTCCTGCCTAACATGTTCCATTTTGCTCACTCTCATTTACCATACTACAAAACCCAACACATATGGTTCTCCTTTCACACCATTCTTTTTCTTGCTTCCTACATCCCTTGAACTAAAACCTTGACCAGCAATACAGGAATAAAGTCAGTTATCTGTATAGTGTCATAGCACACACATTACTTGTAAAGTCAATGCAAAGCTTCAAGGAACATGAACAGTTTCTTTCTTGAGCTGAGGAGAGAGATATCTATCAGGTGTATGTCCAAGTTTAATCTTAGGACCCCTGAGATTCCTGGATCATGGAGGCATCTGAGCATAGTTAGACATGGCTTGGGGGTCCCCAAGCAACAAATTATCAGGGCTATGAGCATCAAACTATCACTGGTCTAAACACTGATGGCAGTGACTCCTAGCATAATAGAGCTTGAGTTTTTACTGTGAAAGAAATGGACACTAAGCTAAAAAGACACCCCATCAATTGGGAGAAAAGCTTTGTACATTATACATCTGACAAAGAGCTAATATCCAAGATATGTGGACACTTTTAACAACATAAAACCAAACAAACTCATCAAGAAATGGGAAGAGGAGATGAACAGACTACCTCAAAGAAGATATTAAGGTGGCCAACATGCATAGGAAAAAATGTCCATCGTTAGTGATAATTAGGAAAATGCAAATCAAAATGACAAAGAGGTATCTATAGAAAAGTCTAGATACAGTGTTTGTGAGGTGTGGTCAAAAAGAAACCTTATTAATTGCTCAGAGGACTGCTGCCTACTTTAGCTATTTTGGAAAAATATTTAGAGACTTCTCAAAATATTATAATGGAGCTTCCATGTGACTCTGGAATTCCACTTCTGGACATAGACAACAAGAATATTAATAAAAATTAATATGAACAAAAATATTAATAGAAATATTCACACCCTATGTTCATTGCAACATTATTCACAATAGTCAAGCTCTAGAAACAACTAAATTGCCCAACAACAGATGAGTGGATAGAGAAATTGTGGTATATATAAACAATAAAATACTACAGTGGAATGAAGAATATATGAAAACTTGCAGTTTGCTCTAACTTCGATGGAATAAATCATACTAACTAAAGAAAAAAAGAAAAAACAGACATCAGATACTTTCATTCATTTTTAGAGTATAAGAAAAAAACAAGATTAGACAATGCTTAGTGGAAATAGTACTGAGAAATGGTAAATAGAAGTTTGATCTTGGGTTACTAGGAAACTAGGTAGGGGAGAGGGGTTTGTGAGGAATGAGTGAATCATGAAATAAATGTGGAGGAATCCTAGCATTAATGTGCAACATCACTGAAATAATAAACAAAAATATTGGCATTATTATACAAAATAGAAAAAATGTGCAAATAAATGATAATCTAAATTATTAATTCAGCTAATTTTATTACAACAGGAGCATTCTCATTCATAGCATAATCATGGTAGCCATGGTTAAACATCATCATTTATCACTGTCTTAACTGTTTACTACTCTCACCATCACCATCATTTCCATTATCATCACTATCTCCACCTTCATTGCTATCCATTGTTGATTTTTAATTATTTTTTGTATTTCTGGGACACACCTGGCGGTTTTCAGGTATTACTCCTAACTCTTTGCACAGAAATCACTCCTGGCAGACTTGGGAGAACATATGGGATGCTGGGAATCAAGCCTAGATTGGCTGCTGTGCAAGCAAATGCCCTACCCACTGTGCCATTGCTCAAGCCCCAGCATCTTATTTCTATGTGCTGTTTTGTGTCTGATCTGCTACTAAGCATTTTACACTTTATTTCAATTATGCCCAAAGCCCTCTGAGATAAGACATTAGATAATTCCTTTTATAAACAAGAACACGATTCACACAGGTAGTAAGGGAGTTGTCCTAGTTCAGGTGCATATTTAAGTTGAATTTCCTTAAACTCCAAGTTGATGGGAAAATAGTCATCTGCTCTTAATTGTTTTGGAAACATTCTAGTGATTCTGCCTAAACCTTGGTAAAAAGGCTAACATACTTTTTCTTTTGACATGTGAAGGGTACTATGATTGGGACGTTGTACTATGATTGGGACCTTTCTATAGCAATGCCTCCCTCTCCATTCCCGAACAAAACATTTACAAGTTTCAATATATATAATACATAAAATATAAATTACATGTTATATATGTAATTTGATGTAATATATTATATAATTATATTAATATACTATATTACACATATATGTAGTATATTTGTGATTTATTATATACGTAATTATTTGTAATATATATTTGATTTTTGGGCCACACCTGGCAACATTCAGGGGTTACTCCTGGCTCTATGCTCAGAAATCACTCCTGGAAGGCTCAGGAGACCACATGGGATGCTGGGATCTGAACCACTGTCTTGCATGCTAGGCAAATGCCTTACCTCCATGCTATCTCTCTGGCCCTGTAATATATTTATTTTAAATATTTTATTTAAACACCTTGGTGACAAACATGATTGTGGTTGGGTTTCAGTCATAGACACCCCCCAACACCAGTGCAACATTCCCACCACCAATGTCCCAAATAGTCCTCCTCTGACTACACATTTTCTATCAGAACATTGTTACTTATATTGATTCTTCTGGTCCTTTAAGGCTAAGTTCAAATATTCCTCTTATGAGTGCAGTCTTTGAGTTGTGAATGGAAATACATGCTCAGGTTCTATGTTCCAACAACCACCTGCTCATGCCATGCATATTCCATTTTGATATGGTGGTAAAGTTAATTCTACATATCCTGCTTTTCAAGTATTCTGTAGGCCTTTTGAGCAACAACCATATAGGATTTATTTGTACCCAGTTCCTGGTACATAATGCATGTTCCACAGACAATGAATTGTATTAAGCCATTCATCTCATGCTCCACTTTATTGTGCATATTATGCTTGAAGATAAAAAAGCCAAAAAATCTGTTTGTTCATTTGCATAATTGTTATATTAGATTACTAAATTGATTTTCCACATTATTTTGAGTGAAGCTCATTGGAAACATTTTCTATATTTAAGTCTACAACATGATTTTACTAGTAGGAATGATAAAAATTGCGGTTCTATTCTTCTCACATGTCTCCACCAGAGTAGTTTAGCCTGTTCTTATCAAAGCTGTCTTCATATTCAATCATGTCCCAAATACAGCACAGAAAGGGTCTTTTAGTTGTCTTGGAATCATCTGAGCACCTTCTATGTGGCTCAGAGCAGCCTGTAGTTCCAAGATTAAAATATGGTATCAAATAGATCTGAGTTCAAATTTATGCTCTATCCAGTCGATTTTCTTCACCTTGACGTCATGGCTTAAACTACCCCAATTCTGTGTCTTTATTGTAAAATGGAAATTAGAATATATCTACTTTTAGGGGTCTGAAGGACATTATTTTAGATAGACTGTGTCAAGGGACTACAGCATCTGAAATGAACAGGAATAGTAGTGGAAATTATTCATGATAAGAATCAAACTGCTCTAGGAATTAACTCAGAACTCAGCGGAGATAAGATCAACCAGTACTGGTGGTCTGCCTCTATGGAACTAATTTGAAAGGCTAAAATGTCTCCCACATATTCCTTGGTGGCTGATCCAAACTGTCTGACCTCTCAAAGATAAGAAATAAAAAAATCAAAATAAATAAGTTCACTTGCTCAGCATTCTCCTTTAAGAAAAACCAATACCAATACACCTTTTTACTCCTCAGCCTCACAAGTAAATAATAACTTTCAAGAAGGAAAATATTGTTTTCTTAAACCATTTTTATTTTGGAATAAGTTCCCATATAAAGTCGTCCCCGTGGATGTCTGGACAAGGTTATTGCTGATGATAGTATCTCATTATAACACTTACATTTCTCCTTTAAAGCTTTGTGATAAAATTTAAAAGTCTTTAACTTCCCACAGGGTTCTATGCGACCTGACTTATCTCCTTTCTTTGCAATGTGGAGTAGGGGTAATAAACTTAGACTCTAAATTCAGATCTCAAATCTACACATTTCTAGCTATTCGTTGTTGGTCACTTATTTGTAACAGTCTCAAAAATATCGTCACTTGAAGTCAAAACAATCTTTCCTAGTTTTTGCAGAAATTGCCTCCACTAGTCTATGTGATAGAACTTCCAACTAGGGTAATTTTTTTCACCCATTATTTACCTTGAAAATGTTGAACAAGGAAGAAATGAGCAGACATTTCCTCCAAGAAGAAATACAGATGGCCAAAAGGCACATCAAAAAATGCCCACATCACTAACAATCAGGGAGATGCAAATCAAAAGTACAACGAAATATCATCTCACACCACAAAGACTAGCATGCATCACACCCATACCCACACCAAAAAACAAAACAAAACAAAATTCATGAACAACTAGTGCTAGCATGACTGCAGAGAGAAAGGGATTCTCATTTATGCCGGTGGAAATGTAGACCAGTCCAACCTTTTTGGAAAACAGTAGGGCCATTCCTCAAAAAACTAGAAACCAAGCTTTAATATGATCCAGCAATGCCACTCCTAGGGATATACCCCAGAAACACAAATAAAAACACAAATAAAAAATACTCTCTACACTTTAATGTTCAGAGTACACTATTTACAATAGCTAGGATTTAGAAGTAACCCAGATGTCTGACAAGAGAAACTAAAGAAAGCTAAAGAAACTATGATACATCTACACAATGGAATACTATGCAGCTTTTAGAAAAATGAAGTCATGAAATTTGGTTATATATGAATGGACTTGGAGATTATTATGGTGAGTGAAATGAGAAAGAGAAAAAGAAATAGACATAGAATAATCTCATTCATTTGTGGTATATAAGAAAAACAAGAGATAACATGATAATAATATTCAGAGACAATAGAGATAAGAGTCAGAATGTCCAACCCAACTTAGAAAGAGTTGTCAAAAAGGAAAGTGAGAGAGGGAGATGAGAGAGAGAGAGAGTTTGCTTGTTCTATAGACAGGCAGGAGTGGAGGGTGAGGATGTGGGAAGAGGGAAATGGAAAATGGGTGATGGGAAGACTGCACTGGTAAAGGGTGGTGTACATTCTGTGAATAAATAACAATGAACAATTTTGTAACCACAATGCTTAAATAAAGCAATTAATAAAAACATGTATTAAATAACACTTTCCCTGCTTTCTAGTTCTTCATTTTAATTCATCTTTTGATTGATCAAATTTAATAACCAAGTCCTTTTAATTATTTTAAGACAACACATTAAACTTTAATATCTAATTTTTGGTATGTTTTATCTTAGCTCTTGTCTTTAAATGTGAAAGACAGCTTCCTCATGTGGCAAGTTCTTGATTCATCTTCCATTTACCACACATTTATGATTCTCTGTTTCATGTTGTTGAGATGCTTTTGTTCCAACCTGCATTTTTTCCTTAAGGTAAATTGTCTTTCTCTGGGTCCTGGATTGCATGATATCAGCTAAGCTGGGTGTGGAAGGAGATAAAGAGAGGGGTTGCTGGTTATGGGGAGATGGTTGAGTATTGAGTGGCATCGCTGGATCATATTGAAGCTTGGTTTCTAGTTTTTTGAGGAGGGTGAAATAAAGTGCCAATGTAATGAAGGGGAAAAGCAGCCACAAGGGAACTAACAATAAACTAACCATCTCCTAATTTTGCACCTCTATGAAGAAATAGACCTAGTTACCCAAGAGGCCATTCTATGAGTAAGAATTTTAAAGAAAACTGAAAAAGTGATTACTTTGTAGAGAAATGGTCTTCCTCATTACAGCATATCTGCTAGAAGACTTGAAGAGAAACAGTATATTACTATAAATTATTTTATTTGGGGAAAACTTTTTGCAACAGCAGCAATAGCAGTGCAACCATTTTTTCATGTTTAAAGAATCAAGTTTCACTTTTTTTTTTTTTTGCGTGTGGAGAGGCCTTGGATTCAGATACCTCCAATTTATTTCTGTTTAACTTTGCAGACCATTAAGCAATGGATTTGGCCACAGGGTTACCTTTTCTAATGATGTTTTTCTTGGGCTCATATGAAAAAGCACTTGGCAATTGCCGAAAACCACACGATGACAGCTCAGTGGGAGGATACAATGGGACCAGGTGTGTGACAAATGGCAGAAAGAAACCAGAACGTGCTCTCAACAATATTGAACTCAAAAAATAGGCAAAGAAACCCTGAAGATATGCCTGAAAATCATTCTGCTGGAAGGTTAATACAAATGGAACCTTGGGGGCTCTGGAAAGTGACCGTGGCTACTCTTAAAAGCCATATGGAAAAAAGGATTTTGTGACTTGAAGAGTCCTCTCTTCATTCTGTCTTAGCTACCTTGGCACAGAGGTCTTTTGTAGCACTCAAGAGCTAAATTTACAATTGTAGGACAGAAAAAGGGAGAACATTATTAGCCTCAGTGTCCTGAAAGCCACTGCAAAGATAGGGAGGGAAACATTTGAAATTTGAGTTATATTCAGATTTTTTCCACCTTGGAAAAAAATTCTAATGGAAATTTAAATCTAAAGAAAGCAAGTAGATTGTTCTTGAAATGTCAACAGTTGCCACCCTTTCTCAAGAGAGCATTGTGTACCTTGCATTGTCCTAGGAGTCCTACCCATACACAATTTCACTGGAACCACACAACCACAGCAGAGAGTGATTAAGACCTGCATCTTGAATATGAGTAACTTTCTCTCTGACCACAGAACTATCTCTAGAGATGAAAGACAACCAAAGAAATAAACTTTGGTGTACCGCTTGCCTCCATGGATGTTGTTTCAGGTGCCAGGTAGGCCCCGGAGAGCTGGTGCTATACTCTCTGCTGGTGCTGAGTGGACATGTTTGAAAGTTTGAATCTAGATCAGCTCGTTTTTTATCTTGCTTATATGATGGAAAAAGTTGGTAAAAATTCCCAATCTGCACATCACAGCCCTGATGCTGGGTTCTCTCCTCCTCTTTGACCTTCTCTGGGCCAATATCACAAAACTCCTTTCATTTTGTTAAATTTATTTTTCCTGAATTCATGCCTCTCTTGTCTTTGAGTAACTTGTGACTTGGAAAGCTTCCATCTGTGATGAAAACTAGGTTGTCACTCTGGGCACTTTCATGCCTGCACAGTGAAGAGAAGAATACAGGCTACATATCCAAGCCTAGACTTTGGCCAGAGCAAGTTCAGGTTGTGCTTCGCAGGAAAAATGGCTTGTCATGTTTGCACCTGAACGGGAAGAGCAGACATCTAGTCTAAGAGATGAGACTTAAGCCTGGTACTTGAAGAAGTGTAAAGACATCCAAACTAAATGCATTTAATAACTGGAAGAACAGGGATTTAAGTTCAGAATTGAAATCCTAGTTATTAACCGCCTTGGCAGAAAGGGAACAAATCTAATATTTCCTTCTAGAAATTGTCACTACCCCTTTCTCGGTATTCAGCCTGCAAAAACAAGGCCAGATTTCTGCTATCTTACCTTCTCATATTAAATGCAGGCTGTTGTCCTCACAGTGACAGGAGACACTTGGGCAGTGAGCCCTGCTCCAATTCCTCTACAGCCCCCATCACACTGGAGGTCCTTCTCCTTTCTATCTCTTTCCTTTTCTTCCCTACTCATGTCTCCCACCCCATTTTTACTTCTGGTTTCAGAAAAACTTTTGTCATTAATTGAGAATGTTTTTGGTGCAGGGAAATCTGAGGTGGCAGCT
>PVKC010002760.1:13325-41888 GCA_004027635.1 Crocidura indochinensis
AAAACAGAGGTCTGTGAAAGGTTTGGGGCTTTTTGGGTTGGAACTGATGCTGGGTCATTGGACCTCAGTTATTTCCACCGAATAAAGCTGATATTTCCACAAGTCTGACTCTCCGTGAGCTGTTTACTCGCCGATTCACCTCAGAACCGCTGGTTACTGGGTGGTAGACGCGTTCTCCGAGCTGGAGGGGAGAGACCTCGTCCTCCCTACCTCAGTTAGCGAACCTCTCCTGGGGGAGGATTTCTTCATAGTAGCTGAAGGGAAAAGTTCAAGAAAGAAACAGGTGTCCTTTATCATGGAGTGTCCATCAAAGCTTTGCTGGTACAGAGTGTTAAAAAGACATAATTCCAAATGAGATGTGGCTCAGGTCTAGAATGGAATTAAATACAAGGAAAGGGACAAGAGATCAATTTATCAAGTGGGCACAAAATGTCCATAAATAAAGAAAAAGATGTGGGGCAGAGGGAAGGCCTGCCATGGACACAGTTACCAAGTTACTCTTTGGTAATGCAGGGACTTTAAGCATTGGGCATTAGTCATCTGATTTATTGTTGACCACATTCTTCATCTAGGAATCCAATGAAAGGCAAACATTAGAAATCCTGACCCTGCAGCTTTCTCCCTCAGATTTGGAGACTGCCACAGAGTTCAAGGGAGAGCTTCCTCCTGCTTACTACTATTGGCAGATACATTGTTTAGTCTGACTGAGATGGCTGAGTTGGTCTCTACCTTGGGTTCTTAGAACTTTTATTTTTTTTCTTTATAGTTCTTGAAAATCAATCCGACTTCCCCTCACATTCCCGCCTTCTAAAAGTGATCCTGCTTTTAAAAGTATCAGTGATAGGATGACATACACATACTATTTTCACTGAGGTTATGTTTAATATAAATTAACAAGAAAAAAACTATTTAGGGGAATGGGTTTTAAGTTTAATTCCTTCTCCTACCACTTAGTTTAATGTGTGTTTCACGGTCAGTAAGGCAACCTCTCTATTTTTCCGTTGCTACATGTATATAATGAGAATTATAATGGATATTTCCGGTAAGGTGCACCCAGATGTGCTAAGACTTACTATTGTCTCTTTACTTAAAGTTAACACCTGGTGGTTCTCAGGGATTATAAGGGGTATCAGGGATCAAAACTGGGGTGGTTGTGTGTAAAGACAAGTGCCCTACTTATAGTACTATTACTCCAAGCCAGTAGTGGACTTTTAAAGTTTGACCTTCACCACCTGTTTTCCCCCATGTCCATTTTTCAAAGCTCCAAGGATGGGCTGTGACTTGGACCTATGATCAAGGCACATTCTTCTTTCCCTTTAAAATGGGCATGTGATCTCTATCAGTCCAATCAGAGAGCACTGCACAACTTTTATTATAAAGAGATATATGGACATTTCTGCTGAACTTGAATAATACTGAAGCTTAGGATCTCTTATTATTCACTTTAATACAATGGGAGGAAGATATTCTTGAAAATGGAGTCAGTGTCCTAGAAAATGGATAATAAGATGCATAAATGGATGGAAAGAAATAAAGTCCTATACTGGGCCACATCAAGGCAGGGTAATACTAGAGCTGGAGAGAGTACAGTGGTAGGGCACTTGCCTTGCATACAGTTGACTGGGGAGGGAGCTAGTTTCATTCCCAGCATTCCATACGGCTCTCCAGTCTGCCAGGGACCACTTCTGAGTGAGGAGTCAGGAGTGCTCCCTGAACACTCTTGGGTGTGGCCCAGAAACCAATCTATGAATCTTCAATAAATAAAAGTTAAAAAAAACAAAGTGATATCAGTGTCTATAAATATTTATTCCCTAATTAGAGAGTTCATACATGCTAATGTCAATCTCAAAACACTTAATCAGGTGCAACAAAGGAAACTGGATAGCTGCTTCTTCCTTTTGTCCTGGAAACTTGGTCTTGCTGGGAGACACTTTTTCCAATCCTAGTGATCACACAAAAACCCAGAACAAATAGATATATTAATGACCTTGTTACTGCATTCACTTTACACTCTATGGGTAAGTGGGGGGGGGATTATAGACTCCTAAGTTAGAGGCAGAATGCTCCCATAAATTGCCTGGTAATTAAATTTGAGGAATCAGATTTATGCCTCATGTCACATTTAAGTACCATTTCATAGTAATGAAAATAGTCTAAGTAACAGAGACACAAGTATTAGCCTATCTTCATAAATAGCAGATTAGATAAGTATTTAGGTATCCAGAAATCTAAATTTCTGTCAGCACCCATAAATTTCCAAGAACAATGGGGGAAACAAAGGAATTCAGCTACACTTGTAGAGACAGAAGTCCAGGCAAGTTCTCAAGTTCATCAAAATTCTTGAGTTTAGTTGAAAAGGACTTCAAATCAACACTCTATGCAATAGCAATGGAAATTAAGCAATAGCTGGAAATGGAAATTAAGCAGTCACTGGAAGAGAAATTCAATCAATTCAAGGAAGAATTGATTACGAGTATAAAAAAGAATACAAATGGAAATGAAAGAGCTAAATATAACAGAAAAAAGCCATAGTAATAGAATTTTTGAGTGTTGAGAACTGTATTAGTGAATTTGAAGGTAAAATATGAAGTAACATCAATAATAAAATAGCAAAAGAAAATAAAAATAAAAGAATGGTAAAGAATGTAAAGTACTTAGTGTATAAGACCAAGAGGAACAACCTTTGAATGATAGGACTACCAGCAGAGTAAAAGAGAGAGCAGAGTATGATTAATGGAGCATATAATAGCTCAGAGTCTTTGGGAAAGATTGCTGCACATTTTCAAGAAGGCCAAAATGTACCAAATAAAATAGATACAACAGAATAGCACCAAGCTGCTTAGTAATCAAAATGGCAAAAGTGAGAGAGAGAGAGAGAGAGAGAGAGAGAGAGAGAGCGCATACAGACAATTTAAGTATCAAGAGAGAATAAAAGCCTCAGATATAACAAAAATAATATAAGAATCACAACAGATCTCCCATATGAAGCACAGGACAGTACTAAGACTCATAGTAATCAAAAGAGCAAGAACCAAAGAGAAAGAGGCTGCTTAAAGTATCAAGAGAGAAGAAAAATGTCAAATATAAGGAAAATAACTTATGAATCACAACAAATTTCTCATATAAAACTAAAGCAGGGGAAGAATGGAATGACATTCAAAATTATCTTAATTTGATTGAAACAATTATTTTATTTAAATTAGTTTTTTTTTCATTTTAGATTCCACTACCCTGGAAAGATGTAATTTAAGGGGGAAGTTAAAACATTTGCAAATAAACAGGAGTTAAAAAATTTGCTATAACTAAAAAGCTTTTATAAAAGATTATAAAATGCAAATGACTAATTGCAGAAACAAGAATCCCACACAAAAATTGCAACATAGCTCTTTACATAAATAATATTTGATATTCTTCCTAACACCTTCTATAAAGCCAATATCACAATAATACCCAAATAATATGACTAGAAAAGAAATTTCAGGACAACTTCTCTGACACAAAAATCCTCAGCAAAATTTTAACAAATAAAATTTAAAACATCTTGTAAGATCATCTGCCACAACAAAATGGAAATCATTTCAGTCATGCAAGGATGGTTTAATGCACACAAATCAATAACCAATACATAAGAGTATCTAGCAATATAATAAACATAAAAATGGTCACATTCCTATTTGAAAATAATGAACTATAAGAGATCAGCGATTCTACATTCAAAGAAGTGTCCAGCAGTATGAAGTACCTCGTGAGAGATCTATACCTTGAAAACTATAAGATCCTTAAGCAAGAAATAGATAACAGTGGAAATGAGAAAACATCCTATGTTTATGGAATTCAAGAATCTTTATTGTCATCATAACTATCATGTCTAAATAATTATATTAATTCATTGTAATCCCCATCCAAATTCAGATGGCAATTCTTAAAGAACTTAGAACAGTTGATAATAAATTTTTAACAGAATCATTAAATATCCCAAATGGCTAAACTCATAATGAGATCTATGGTCAACTAATTTTTAATAATGGATCTGGGTATATGTACATGAACAAGAATAAAGATAGCCTCTTCAAAAAGTGGTGCTGGAGGTAAGGCGTTTGCCTTCCATGCAGTAGGACAGTGGTTTGAATCCCGGCATCCTGTATGGTCCCCATTGTCTGTCAGGGGCTATTTCTGAATGTAGAGCCAGGAGTAACTCCTAAGCACTGCCAGGTGTGACCCCCCCAAAAATGGTGCTGGGGAAATTGAAAAAACATATGTTTAAAAAAACTGGATCTATTTCTCACATTTTATTCAAAATTTAATTTTATACAAAAGTTAATTCAAAGCCAATTAAAGACTTTAGGATCAAACAGAATCCATAGAGAATATTGGAAAAAATATTGGCAGAATCCAAGATTTCATGTCGTATTTTAAATTATATAATTACATTGGCAAAAGCAATAGAATAGAAAATAAAATGGGACTATGTAACATTAAAGAATTTTTTTCATAGCAAAAGAAACACCAGCTAACACTCAAAGAAGCCTAACTAACTGAATGAGAGAAAATAGTTGCATTCAACACATCAGATCAAGGTTTACTATCTATTCAAGATATATAAAGAATTCACAAAGATCAACAACAAAAAAGTAAAAAAAATATCGAAAATTGTGGAGAATAAATGAATAAGCACTTCTTGAAAAAGATATATGGATGCCTATAGACACATAAAATGTACTCATCACTTTTTATCATGAAATCTAACTCAATTAGATACCTCACATCAGTGAAAATGACACATATTAAAAGAATCAAGAACAATATATTTTGGCAGAAATGTGGTGAAAAGGAGCTCTCATCCACTGCTGTTAGAAATGTTGCCTGACTCAACCCCTGTGTAAAAAGTCTAGAAATTTCTTAGAGAAGTAAAAGTAAGTTTCCATATGATACAAAAATTTCACTTCTTATTATCTACCCTTATAACACAAAAATATTGACATAAAAGGACATATGCACACCATTATTCATTGCAACAGTTAGCACAATGGGTAGGATATGAAACAATCTAGATGCCCAATTAACAATGAATAAATAATGAAGGTGTGGTGAAGTACACAATGTAATACTATGCAGCTACAAAAAACGAAACCATGCAATTCAATGCAACTTGAATGGAACTGGAGAATACCATGTTAAGCAAAGCAAGTTAGAAGAAGAAATGCAAATACAGTATGATATCACTTATCTGTTATGTATAGAAAAACAAGTCAAGGAAATGCAAGGTTTTAAAAGATGGAGGTAGAGATTTTGGACACATTGTATATGTAGAGCTGAGTTATAGCTTTATACCTGAATCACAGAACTAATAAAATTGAAATCATGAGATCAAATTATAACAACCCAAACTTTATATATACACACATATACATGTATATATACCTGTCAAGGAGGGAGGCTTGAGAGTGGTGGGAAACATGGACACATTGATGGGGAAGTTGACACTAGTGATGGGATTGGTGTTGGAGCATGTATGAAACTCAAGTATGAATAAACTTTCTAAATCATGATGTCTTTTTAAAAAATATCTTTATTTAAGCACCATGATTACAGCATGTTTTAATTTGAAAAACAAAACAAAAAATCACCCCACCCCCTTCACCAGTGCAACATTCTACTACCAATGCTCTCCATCTTCCTCCTCCTTCACCCATTGCTTGTATTTAAGACAGGCATATTTCTAAATCAAGGTGTCTTAATAAAAAATTTCAAAAAAGAAATTAAGTCTTGATCTAAAAATATGAGTATTGGATCAAACTTTTTCTAAAGCTTCATTCATCACAGGGCATTTCATTCAGACACAGGAACCCATGGATAACAATTGCTTGAATTTTATTATATAAAGGCTAATAATATGGAATTTATCCTTGCATTGAAAAAAAACATTATTCAGGAAGAAAGAGAATGCTTCATAACACTCTTAAACTGGTACGGATATTATGAAAACTACTCTAGAAAAAAATAAAAATAGAATCATTCAAGTGAGAAAGTCAGCTTCTAAGTATATATCTAAAATATGAAAACACTAATTTGAAAGATTTATGCACTCCTATATTTATTGCAGCATAATTTTCAATAATTAGTGGTTGGGAACAAACCAAGTACCATCAACAGATGAATGGATAAAGAGTACATGGTTTACATTCATACTAGAATACAACTCAGCTTTAACAAGTTGAAATCTTGCATTTGCAGTTCTGTGGATGAAAGTTGAGAGGATTATATGTAGGAAAATAAATCAGAGAGAAAGACAATTACAATATTATTTCACTCATTATGTACTTTTCATTATGTACTTTACATGTACAACATGTAAAGAAACCAACCAAACAAAAAAGGCAAAAATCCTTTAGGATTCTGATGTCAGAATAGTGTGGTTCATGGAAAGGAAGGAGGTGGAGTGGGAGGGATGGATGGTGTGTTACTCGGATTACTGTGGATGGTAACTAGATTTTTGCTGGTGGGCATGGTGAGGCCTCATATATTTGATGGGATTAAGTTTTTTTCCCTTTAGAGTTTCTTCTGGAAGAAATAGAATAAATAATTTTTACTTTCTAGCTTTTTCTGAGGACTACCTAAGAAGAATAGAGCAGATAAAAGAGGTTCTGGCTTCATAGCCAGATAACCTTGGTTCAGGTACTCCAAAGCACAACATAAGCCAAGCTCTAATTCCCAAAATGTGCAAGTCCAAGGCCTCATTACCTCAAGGATTTTGAAATGTTTTCTCATTTGTCTATAAAATTTTCATGTGCATTTGGAGAATTTAGGATTCACAATAATGAAAAGCCCAGGTATTTAGCTTAATACTAAATTCCTCTTAAGATAAGTCTATTTAAGTGTATTACTACTGTTCACCCTTGGATTAAGGGAATTAATTCATAGAGTGAAATGAAATGCTTGTCAGAAATATAGTGATGGGATGTTGCACTGGTGAAGGGGGTGTTCTGTTTATGACCAAAACCCAAATGCAATCATGCTTGCAATCATGTTGCTTATATAAAAATCTTATTAAAAAAAGAAATATAAGAGATTCATAGAAGCCCATGTAAACCCCTCTTTTGGGGGGCACTTAATGCTCAGCATATTCTTTAAAAGTGTATCAGAATATTAATGTTCACAGAAGCTACAACTGTTCGAATTAATGCATCTCCTAACAAGGGCTTCTCTGATATGACTGGCAAGGGATCTACCAACTATGTCTTTCTGGAAAATGGGATTTTCTTAGAAAATCTGCTTCTAAATCTATTTTTACTTTGGGGAAGGGAAAGCAGGGTCTTGTCAACAGTTAACAACCTGTGACCTGAAAGACTGGATATTTGCTGCCAACCACATTTATTGTTTATTGTTTATTTTGATTTTTTTTGGTTTTTGGGTCACATCCGGCAACGCTCTGTGATTACTGTTGGCTCTGTGCTTAGAAATCACCCAGGGGGACCATATGGGATGCCCGGATTCGAACCACCACCCTTCTGGATGTAAGGCAAACACCCTACCTCCATGCTATCTCTCCGGTCTCTATTGTTTATGTTTTTAAGTAGTGATATAAGTGCTAAAATGTTATGTTTTTACTTGGGACTTATTCTGAGTATATACATTTCAAGTAGTTTGAGTGTTCTCACTAATTAGCAAAGATCTCATATTTCTTTAGACAGTATTCAGGAAGGTGATACTATCTATTTATTTCACTAAGTGAAATTCTCTTTATTTCACTAAGTGGTATTAAGTGACAGAAAATCATACTCATGATAGTTTACGCAGAAAGGAGAACTTGATCGTTGTCACAAGGGAAAGACACTGACTACAGATGTGTCTGAAGTCAGAGGTCAGAGGTTCTCTATAGTCAAAGATTCACTTTCCTTCTGATCTACACTGTCCTTCTCTCCAGGCTACTATTAGTTTCCAGTTTACAGAGTGCTGTATTTTAACTTCTATATTTTCACTTCTGGGCACAGTTGAAAAGAATAGCATGAAAACCATGTCCTAATAGTTTATGCTGATGTTACATCATAGGGCAACAATGGCACTGGGGATCAGGAAAGACTTGGTCCAGTTTGTTCAAAATAAGAATCAGTAGTTTACCCGTAACAGGGGACTTGACTGAATTCACTTGAATTAGGACCAATGGTTGCTCCTACATTGTTCATTATGATCCCTCAGACTCAGATCTTCAAACAGGGTCTATTGATGCTTGCAGATATGACTTTTCCCCAATCCCTAAGCAAATCAAAAGACGCCAAGGGAGATGTCAGATCTCAGAATGAGATTTTATATGAACTTGAGTTTGTTCCCTTTTTATTTGTTTTTTAGATTTTTTCCTTTCCCTTTATTTCTGCAACAGAAATGTTATTTCCTCTGGTTTTTGATTTAGTTTAAATCCAATATTTTCCCACCTGTGGTAGGCCTCTGATCTCAACTCTGTCAGCTATAGCTTATATTCCTTTGATCTTAATGATGGGTTCAGCAAGTTGAGGAAATGAGGATATTGCCAGGATTTTTACTCTGAAATGGTTGAATGAAAAAGAGTGTGTTCTTCTTGCTAAGCATATTGTCAACATGGAGCTCACAGTCCCAATGATCAAATTTGTCAAAGAAGTTAGTATAAAGACTAAGAGAGAGGAGCACAAGAGACCATATAGGGGTTCTTAAATACTGCATGGTCTGGGCTTTTTCTTGGTTATGTGTTTAAGTAAATTTTCTTTTGTTTGTCAATATTAACTTTGAGGTCATCACTGGAAACCTCAGAGTTCTGGCTCATTTGGTCATGATTTCTTGCTAGATGACACTAGGTTGTTTACAATACTCATAATGTTTACAATTACTGATAATCCTGATGGTCAAAGTTTGGGTGACCAAAGAATGAGGAGAGACACATGCTATTGGAGTGGAAGGCATTTGTCAATGTCTTCCTTAACATTCTTCTAGCCATTAAAATTTATCCTTGCTCTATTTCCAATCCTTAGAGGTGAGTACTTCCTGTTTCAGAGAAAGTCTCATTGGAAGAAAGAATGCTTAAGAAGACCTGAGATTTTGCAATAGATTCAATGGAACACAGAATCATAGAGACCATGTGCATTCTAAGACCTGAGAATTTTGTCCCAGTATCTTAGAAAAACATCAGGGATGTAATGGGTTACTTATATAAGGATCATCTATATTACATGCTTGCTATAATTTTTACATTAAATAAAAAATACATGAGAACCAGAAAAGCATGAAGAGACAATAGTGGAAACTCTATTGGAAACCAAGTTGATTTAATGTTAGAATTTACCTTCAGAAATGAGTACAGTTATATAAGTTTGTTTTGGGGCAAAAGGCACTTTCATAAGATTAGTCAGGGTAGATAGCATCAGTGACCCTGGTGCCCACAGATGAGGCTCTTGATAATACCCTCACAAAAGGATAATGGGAGCAAAGTAGAAGGAGACATTTCAGGGAACTGGCAGGGTCAAGGATACCAAGGCCATATTGATATCTGTGAGATACTCTAGGGATTCCAAAAGTGGAGGAGGGATTGTTCTGGGAAACAAAATTTTAGCATGTTTTAAGTAAGACGAGAGTTAAGCTGAAGATCTGTTTCATGTCTTTTTATGATCCCTGAGATCAAATACTATACTTTGGATTCTCTAACACCATCCTTACCTTTGTTCTCTATTTGGCTTTTCTGGGTTCTACAGTCCTAAGATGAATTCTCATTCCTGGTGAACATGATGGGTTTGATGCTTGTATTTCTAGTGATTAAGGTTGTGATATATGAGTGACAGTTGGGAGATATTTTTAGATGAGAGTACACTGGGTGTCTTCAGTCTCTCTACCATCTTTTTCTGGCACAGAAATACCCTTTGTCTCATTATTAGATCCTCATAGTGATTTGTCAAATGCCTAAACATGCCCTGTTTGGAAACTTAGGGTATTAATTGCCAACCAGGAACTCAAATTCCTTTGGAGCACATACATGGGTTAGGCTTCTCTCCCCAGGCAATGGAGTCCTGATTAAGTAGATATTTGCCTACAAAACACAGGTGACACTTCAATCTCTGGGATCTTTGATTCCCGAAACCAACCGGTTCAGCTGAGAAAGGGTTCCTACCTGTCTCTGAGATCATGAACTGAAACTTGAACATAGGCCTCTCTGAAAGAGCCATAAATTAAAGCCAATTCAGGGGCAAGCTCAAGTTCATTCTGAAACTCAGGGCTTTGGGGACACAAGGTTCATGCTAACTATTTGGGAAGATTGTTGGGGTTTATATACTACAACCACCTGGCTTGACAAGACACATTTGTGAATATGAGGTTAGATGCCAATTCTGGAATCCTCCTAAATCATCTGGTATGTTTGATTGCCAGTAGTGATATCTGGCTGCTATCCATATCCTGTTTTCAGACAGGTAAAGCCAAAGCAGAAATGCCATTAGTTCTGATATTTGGCAGGAGTCAAAAGATGATGATGCAGGAGGACATCTGCATGACTCTTCATGACTCTTCACCAGCTGCAAAGGGTTAGTACAACCATGGTGACCCCAGGATGCTCAAGCATTGGTTGGTACTGTTGATTCACCATTCCCCTGAGTTTATTGGTTACACACATGGGTCAGTATATCTTTGGAAGTAAGTGAAGAAAAATTCAGGTTCTTCTTTGAGAAGACAAATGGCACCAACATTTGTGGTCCAGCCCTCACTGACAGTGGCAGCTCCTGCTGTCAGCAGTACTCATATACTATCTGTCAGATTAACTGGTCCTGGAAGTTTACCAAAACAGACCTGGCAAGGGTAGATACATGTTTCTTAAATGGTGTTCCATGGGATATTAATTTGTGTTCCATGAAATAATTATCACTAATAGAAAAATTAATAAATAATGAGTCCAAGCTGAATAGGTTTCGTCGTGAATAAACATTTCAGAGTTTGACAGAAGGAAGCACGTAGGGACTTTCTATTTTTTGAGTGCTGCAGCGCCCCCTCCCCATTATCCAGCCCTTTTTATTCTCATGCTGCATAGAACCTCTTTGGGGACTGCTAGGGCATACCATTACTTGGTATGCTCTTGTTCAGTAATGCTTAGCACACAGCTTCTGCCTTTTAAACCCAATTTATGATTGTATTCTGGTGTGCAAAGTTTTGTTTTGTTTTATTTTTGTTTGTTTTGTTTTTTGGGCCTGACCTGGCGGCTATCAGGGGTTACTTCTGACTCTGCACTCAGAAATCACTCCTAGCAGGCTTAGGGGCCATTATGGGATGCTGGATGGGGATCAAACTGAGTCTGCCCTAGTCAGCTGCCTATAAGGCAAACATCCTACCACTGTGCTATCTCTGCAGTCCCAAGAGTGCCAATTTTTTTTTATTTAACTGTTCAACTAATACATTGTGAGCATCACAATGTATTGTGGGGTCCTGGTGTGAGCATAAGAAAAAAGAGTGAGTTGCTCATTGCCTGTCCACCACAGTTCTCAGTCTTCCTAGGTCATCAAAAAAAGCAAGCATATTCTTGCAAACAGCCTGGCAGATTCTGAGCTACATAACTGTGATTTAGCAGACTGAATTTATTTTAACCTGGTGTGGTGCTGAGTTCCAGAAGCTGCTAGAATCCAACTGGATTGCTGTTAGCTGGAAGAAACAGCCACTTAAAAATAGTTAAGTGACACAAGCAAGGATTATTTTTGTAATGCATTTAATAGTGATCCTCAGAAATGTCTTTATCTGATCCCTGCGTCTATAAAGTTGTTGCCTTCCCTGGCAAAGGGATTTTTCTATTGAATTGCCTAGAGGATCTGGTAGCGTGGAAGGCTACCCTGGACAATCTAATTGTATCCTTCTGATACACTTACTGTTCTAATATACTCACTTAGATCCTTAAAGAAGGAACTTAAAGCAAGAGTCAGAGAGAAAACAAGAGGGACAGAGACTGAATGGGGCATTTTGGAGATGGAGGGATGAGTTACCAGCTGAGGCATAGAGGTAGTCACAAGAAGCTGATACAGGCAAGGAAATGGTTTTCTTCCTTAGAGCCAACAGACATAACTAACCCTACCAACACCCTGAATTAACCCCATGAATTAACTAATATCTAATCTTGTGTATTTCCCAAGATCTCTTAGAGGATGAATGAAGTAGTATTTGAAGTTACAAACCAGGCAATAATTTCTTTCCTTATCAATAGGAAGCAACTGCATTCACTTAATAACCTAGTTAGAAGTCAGTTGTCTGAAGTGCTGGAGAATGTCACCAGGAACAGGCCCCTCTTACTTTCTGCCACAAGGTTTGGTCCCTTTCATTTCCTGATTCAGCTGCATCCTTAGCCCACATTTTCACCATAAGTGTCTTAAGAAGATGCTGCATCTCAGCCATTTCCTCTACGTTCTCAGCAGGCAGGAGGTGATGAGGCAAAAAGGCAAACGGAAACAAGATCTTTAGTCAGAAACCTTTCTTTTTCCCACTCCAGGAAAACAACTCATTCCTGAGATATTTGCTACTTTTAGGCCAGAACTAAGACTTAGTTAGGGTTACCACTAGTTGCAAAGAAGCCTAGGAAGAGGAGGTTTTTAAAATCAGTATTCTATTTTTATTTTCATGAGTATATGGGATTCAGTGATAAAGAATAAGGCAAGACAGGAATTGGGAGGGCAAATTTCCTAGCATCTGTTGCAAAGCTCCATTCTCTATTGTTGAAAAATAGAGACATGGGAGGAAGTAAATGTGGAGCTACATTGGAGCTCCATTGGCCCAGGTGAAGAAGGGTTCTGAGATGACTGGAATGTTTAAGATGTGGTGAGGGATCACTTGGATTCACTATGCTTGGTGATTGAGGAAGGAAACAGCAAGGATCTCGACAGAACCGACTCAGTTAACTTAGTGGATGGGAGCAGTTAATGAGGATGGGGACAACTAGGTGAGTATAAGTTCTGACAGCCATGGATGCAATTTTCTAGTCCTACTGTTGCTCCAGGATGCTCTTCTTAGCATCTACAATAGACCAACTAACTTTCAGAAAGCACCAACTGTGGCTGGAAATAGCTCTCTTTGCTCCCCTTTTCATTCCTTTCACCTCTCTCTACCTCTCACAGGATTCAGAGAACCTTGTATGGGTTTGAAGGCCTGGAGTCCTGGTATTTCATATCCCTCCAGCCTGAACTTCATCCCAAATCCACCTATGCATCTTGGCACAGCTCTGGTATGTTGTCAAAGATCTAGCTTAAGCCTTCTGGTAATAGACTTACAGCCAGAGATCTTTCTGAATCTGTTCAGTTTTTGGTTAATTCTCATGCATAGAAGGAGAGATCTTTACTTATGGGGATACTAACCTCCTATTTGCTATTAGGAATTCTCTGCTGCTGCTTTCTGTGTCCCCCATCCAATGCACTGACAAGCCAGGTTCATTTGGATATTTTTTAATCTTTTAGATATTAAGGATGTTGTAACTCTCTATATTCTGGGCCCCAAAGCTATGCATTTGACCTTTAACACTTCCTTCTTTTTGTACTGGAGAATTGCTTGGGGTCTTGTCTGTGTGATAACACTCACAATGTCCATGCTTTTTCCTGGGTGTCTGACCTAGATTTAATTAACCAGAATTCTTACATTATGAATTTTTACAGTTATAAACAATGCATGTTGATAGAAAGATGGATGCCACTTCCAGAAACCTCTCATCCTCTGTGATCCTCCAGGAAAGAGACATAAGAGGACTCTATGATCCCCCAAAAAACCCTGGGAATTTTCAATGCACCTTTGCATTGAAGGTTCATTGGCAGATGACAAAATGTTTTGTGCAAAACTCTTAAGTATTTGGGGTTATTTACTATCTACTATCAATAACATGTAAGTAATGGCCTTAGGGCTCCTTCCTTCTGAAAGCAAGAATAGTTTAGTGTTGAAGAAAAGTTTTTAGAGTGAACCTGAGTTCAACATCCATCTACTAACAGGTTTTGTCATAGGAGGTTCATTACTTTACTTGTTTGTATCCCACTTACTCATTTTTAAAATAAGGAGAGTTAACAGAGCTGCTGTGTGTATTATGAGAAAACAGGTTCAGGACTAGGATCTTACACATCGAGTGCAAAATAAGGGTTACCTGTCATATTTACTTATCATATTCAAGTTTTAATATCAGGTCCATTGGGAGGAACTAGCCAGACCAGAGATTTCTAAGTCAGCATACCCAGATGATTATTTAATAAATAATTCTGAGATCATGGTCACTGCAATAAATATTAGCATTTATCTATTTACCTTATTTTAGACTCTTTGCATAATTTTATAATCTTTACATTTCATTTCATATTGTTTCCCAATTGGATCAAAAGCTCTTTGAAAACTTGGTCTATATTACATACTTTTATTTATTCAGAACAATAAGTAGTACTGAGTGGATCATAGACATTAATAAAATATATACTTTAATATCTAGAAATATTCTTCTAAAACAGTACTAGGCTTGTTCCCATTAAAAACTTACAGGTTGCTAATCATCAATAATAAATCATACAATCTAATATCTTCCCAGTGCAACTTTAATTACGGAGAAGCTTTTGTAGTTGTCATAATGCTGAGACTACATGCTGATATGATTATCGTAACTAATATTTGTTGAGCATTAGGAATTTTCCAAAGCCGGTGCTGAAAGGTCTGTTAAATCATCTCCTCTGATCCTTATTATGACAGTAGGTGCTCCTGTTTCCTTACTTTGCAGATAATAAAATGACATCTAAATGAGATTAAGCAATAGTATTCAAACTGCACAATTAATTAGCCTAAAATGTGGTATTCACACGCAGTTCTGATCGCAAAGATCCTGCTATATCCAGCAATTTCCCATCTTATTCATTCCCACAGGAATATGGAGTGGCCCAGGGCGTTGGTGGGATATGCCAGGCTGGCTTGTTAGGGTAAGCATCTAACACACCTGTATACAATACCCTGCTCTGAGCTGGAGCTGACTCTAGATTCTTTGTGCCCATGCTAAGGCAGCTGGGAACCTCAGTTGTGCTGATTAGCATCTCAGAAAGACTCCAATCCACCCCCACCTCTCACTTCACCCTGGCAGAAGCTCCCATGTTGCTCCTGATGCTGAAGTGTGACAGGCCCAAAGCCAGACAAGAGCTCAATGTTCCCCACCCATTGGGCATTGTCTGACACCTGCGTAGGATTAAAGGGCAAGCCTTAGGCTCCCAGGGACACTCCCCTGGCTGGGAATGACATTGCAGTCAGCAAATTATCTGAACATCAAGCGAAAAAGAGAAATCTCAGTGGTATTTTTGAGGCCTTGGCAGGAGCTAGTCCCAAGTCTCACTGTTAAGAGTGAGAAGTGCCTTACTCTACTTCACACCAACTTCTAAATTTAAAAAACAACAACAGAAAACTCCACACTGGCTTCAACAGTTGCAAGACCAGCTCCTCTGGACTCCTACTCTCAATTTTCCATCAAGGGCCCACACATTCTGGCTCCACCCACTCTTGGGATGAATTCATGAGCATTTCGGGGGGGGGGGTGAGGCTGACACTAATGTTGATAGGCACTATTATGGGCACCTTTGCCATCTCATAACAATTGATATTTGGGCATCATGTGGAATACAAGTCCACAACAAAAGGATTATTGTCACTACTATTATAGATGGGAACACTGACACTGAGGACAGAATTATCTACATTTGTAAAGTTTGGTGGTTGTGGGCCAATATTCTACCCATACTTTTTGAATTCTCCACTGTCCTGGTCCAAGTGCCTAGTGGGTTAGAGAAGCTTGGCCTAAAAGAAGAAACACAAACCAACATTATCTAAATTTGGATTCAAACCCTACTATACAGAAGTGACTTAGAAAGCTTAAACAAGTCAGCTATGAAATTGTAGAGAGAAGTTATGACCCCACAGTAAGTGATTGGTAAATGAATGGAATGTAGAAATATGGTTTTTCCCCATGGCCACTGACCTCTATTATTCAGCACTTTTTTTTTTATTGTTAACGCAGTCATGTGTTTTTGAGTTATTAATAACCAACTGAGCACCAGTATAACTTTTTGTAAGGTATCTTCTTTGCTAAAATGAGTTCTGTGTTCTGGCCAAGTCTTTCTGTTAAAATGACTAAAGTTTATGGATTTCAGAAACTCATCTTCAGTGGTTTGCTAAAGAGAAGTGATGCTTTTACTTCTGTGACCAAATTTTGGTGGAGGAGAAGATAAAAAAGATGATTGTGTCTGCACCATTCCAGTTGAATCTCAAGATTTTTCTGGCTGCTTATTTTGTTTTGTTTTGTTTTCACCTAAACCTTTTATAAAGAATCTCTATCCTGGGGCTAAAGATGTAGTTTAGAGGTCAAAAGTAGAGCAATTACCTTGCATATGTAAGGCCCTGGGTTAGATTCCTGTCACTGACCTTTCCCCCATGCCCAACATAATCTAGGAGTGGTAATTGAATGGCTTTATGACCAAACTCAAAATCAATAAAGTATATGTATGTTATTAAGTCTGTCCATACAGTTCAGTGGTAAAGTGCATGTTTTGCTGGAACTTGACTTGAGTTTGCCGAGGTTGAGATGACTGCTCTACTTCTTGTTCTTCTATTTTATTCCTGTAATACATAAGGAAGCAAACATGGAAAAGGGATACTTATTTACATTGAAACAACCATCCTTTCCTGGGCAGTCTCAATAGACTTCTATTGATGTGCCATTGGTTAAAGCTGCATTATTTGGGCGCTTGGAGATGTTATCCCAAAGAAAACTGGGTCTCCTTTAGTAAAATAAAAGGGATCAAACTTCTTGGGATGCAAATAGTTACAACTAAATTAAATCATTAAATAATAAATGCCCCTTTAAAGAATGCCATACAATTTGCGAAGCATCCTGTCCACTTTTGTTAGCTGCTGTGTTTAATATTCTTTGATTGCCACAACAGTTAGGTGAAGGAGGCAGGTGCCCCTCCCACCTCTACAGTTCTCAGCCCCGTGATACTGAGGGCTCTTGGAAATCTTGACAGAATACTGGTGCTGGAGTAGGGAAGGTTGGTCTATCTCCTTTCTTCATTTCTTCTCTTAATTATGTAACTAAAAGAAAAATTTTTGAGGGAAGGAAGCTGAGGTTGAAGAACTTGGTCAGATGTGACCAAGGAGGAAAGAGGAACCTTATGACAATAGGAAAGATCAGGGGTTGAGAACAATATTGACTGAATTTGCATCCTGTTTCTTCATTCTTTGTGTGATATTGGCCAATTCATTACCGTTCAAGTGTATTGATATAAACAGAAATGTAAATGCTCAAATCCAGATATAAAGCAGACATATTGTGACTATTTGTTACCATTTTGTCAGGTGAATGGATTTTACTTAAAGAAGTTTCATGCTATGGTTTTAGGACTAGATCTAACCCTCCAATTGTATTTTATGAGTATTTATTGGAACAAAGTCTTGTCTGATGTACAATGGCATAATTGAACAGCCATAGTAGATATCATTATTCCTACAGAGTCCTAAATATTTACTTTCTGGTCCTTTATAGAAAGAATTTGTTATGTCCTGTTATTGTGGAACATGCATTGCTAGTTTAACTTTGGGATCCAAGAGACTATGAGTTAACTTTTAACTTTCTGTTTTTCAACTTCTTGCTTGGTGAACTTAGTCTTTCAGCCCATTTTATTCCACTGCAAAATTGGAATTGTCAAAGTTGACAGAACTATATACAACAAAGAGAACTACTTGATGTCAGCTGATGCTTGGTAAATTGATCCTATAATTTTCGTTCAGATAATATTTTAAACAAAAATGGGTATTATCTGACATAATATTAGCAAAATAAGGCTTAGAGGCTGGATTAATGTATTGGACTCTGTAATGACTTGCCATACATTGGGTGACTTAACAGAAATTGATCCCATTTTAGATATTAAGGTATCAACAGGGTTGTTTTCTTTCTCTGTGGTAGGAGAAATCTTCCATTCTTATCTTTGTAATTCCTAGCATCAAGGGGTTCTGTGGTATTCTTTGTATTACTTTATTGGCATATGTATCATATCTTTTTCCACCATTATCTTCATATCGTTTTGGACTTTGGGCCTGATTCCAAACTTTGGGCATTCCAAATGATCCTTTTAAAGAGAATAAAATTATAGTAGATTAGAAGCTTCCCTACTAACTTTATCTTAGCTTCATCATCTGCAAAGACCCATTTTTTAATATAGTCACAGTTAAAATTATAAATATTTTTAATATAGTCACAGTTATAGTCACACTTTTTGTGGGGATGGACATGGGGTACACTTCAACACATAACAGAGGTAGTAAAGAACTGTTTTAACATCAACTCAAACTGATGTATGGATAACAGTAAAAAGGCTCTCTGGATGTCCAGGTAAGTCAAAGGATAGATGGTCAGAGGTGGAGAAAGATTGAGAAAATATTAATATTAGAGTTAAACCGGTTATGATGTATGGAAAAGAAACAGAAGAAATAATTAATGATGCTATTGAGTTTCTTGTTTGACCCATGGTTGAGAGGCTGATGCCATCACTGGAATTGGATGGCAGCATTTGCTTGGAAGGTGAAAAACATGATGAGTTTATGTTATGGGAGAGTGACTGTGTGTATACAAGAGGTTTCCAATGAAAACAAATATGGGCAACAGGAAATAACATTGATTGAACATGGATGTGCCATGCATCATTATGGAATAACAAATGCTACTTATCAGGGAGGAGGCATGATTAATATCTTCTAATGGAGATGAAGTCACCCAAAGCTAGAGTGGACAGGCATGGAGAGACTGGATGTTTGGAGTTTGGTTGAATATCTTCTGACATCATGCCCCTCAACATCTTTGATAACCATATTTAGGCACGTACTCTACTTCCTTCTCATTAAATGTCATTCTGCACTTGTCAGGATCCATCCTCATTCCTGCCCAAATACTTACTGTTCTGCTTGATGATCACACCTGTTGGAGCCAGGCCAGCCCCACCTATTGATTTGTTCTTGTCGCAGTAGAAAGCACATGAAAACTTGTTACCCATCTCCAATGAAAGCCCAAACTCTGATTTCCCCTCATCCCTATCTATAAAATAGGAAAAATGATTCCAAATTCACAGAATAATTAAAATTTGTAATTTTACTTGAAAAAGTGTAAGTAAAATTTACGCCTATTGTGTCAAAATCCACTCCCCTGTGCTCTTTACTACACAAATCCCCATTTATGAGTTTATTATAGTTTAGGAATGTGTTTACCAAGGCATTGCAATTTATGATCTAGGTATACATAGCTACTGCACCTCATGACCGCCAAATTAAGTGCTCAAACCCCCTCGTCTATGTTCCTCTGTCACTTTCGAGTCCACATTCTCCCCATAACATGGTGTTCTCAGTTTGCACTCCTGTTTTCAAAGTTGATTGTCAACTGAAGTCCCTTTTGGACACTGTTTCCTATGATTTTTCTAAGTATTGCACAGATACCACTCTTCTTCACTTACCACTTTGGTGATGACTTTCTATTAAAGAAGAGGTGGCATTTAAAACAGCCCCCATCTTATCTTATTCTTCCTGTTATCTCTCAATAGAGTTATAGGATAGTGCATGATCACGAAATACTCAGTGCTTATGCTCAACTCTTCTTCAGATAACTTATATGGTGTTGGAGTTTTTCACACATTATTTTCTTCTTTAACAACTGATTTCAGAGAATACCTTTGAAGGTAGAAGAAAGAACTTTCTCTGATTTTATTTGTTCCTATGTAAATCATCCCAGCAGCAAATATCATGCTTCAGATTTTTATAACATAAAATCATGAAGACAATCACTGATGGGCCACAATCAATACAACCACAAGTAGAATTTCATTAAAAAATTTGTTTTCGTAGGATAGTGAATGGTCCACTGTGACACTGATATCTGGAACTAATCACTCTGAAGTAAAACTGAGTGCTGAAAGGGGATAATGTGCTATACATAGTACTCCTTCATTAACAATACTACAAACCACAGTATAAAAAATAAGAGAGAAAAGTAAAATACCTGCCCCAGAGGCAGAGGGAGGGTGGTTGTAGCATCAGATCATGACACCTCTGAAAGTACAACAACAAGGTGGAGGATTTCTCCTAAATAGAATCCTCTAACCACTTAATTCCTGATCCTGTTACCTTGAAAGTATATTTTTATGCATATTCTTTGAGTGACCATATTATCATACTCTGAATTTCCAAATATCTTTATATTTATTTCTGGATTTTTAATCCTATTCCAGTGGTGCATTTATCAATTTTAATTTTAATCAGTTTTATTTCATACTCTTTGTCCTGGCTTTACAAACTTAGAGTGCCTATTGTATTGTGCCTTTTGAGAATTTTCTGGCTTCTCTTCTGTGTTTGTTTTTCCCATTGTATTTTTTTTTTTTGGTTTTTGGGTCACACCCGGCAGTGCTCAGGGGTTACTCCTGGTTCCATGCTCAGAAATTGCTCCTGGCAGGCACGGGGGACCATATGGGGCACCGGGATTCGAACCGATGACCTTTTGCATGAAAGGCAAACGCCTTACCTCCATGCTATCTCCCGGGCCCCTCATTGTATTTTTCTAATTTTATAGATATGAAAAATTATGGTAAGGGGTAATAATAAAAATCTTATGAGTGACCCCTGGCAGAAGGAAGTAACAAAGCTTAGAGCAGAAATTAATGAAGTGGAAACCCAAAAAATAATCCAAAAGATCAATGAAAGCAAAAGTTGGTTCTTTGAAAAAATAGACAAGATTGATAAACCACTAGCAAAATTCACAACAAAAGGGAGAGAAACTTAATAAACCAGATTAGAAAAGGGGAAGGCCACTACAGATAATACAGTGATCCAAAGGATAATCAGACTACTTTGAGAAACTGCCACGAAAGATGATGTCCTTGAGAAAATGGAAGGAAAAAAAAGACATTATTGTAATAATGCCAGAGAGGATAGAGATGAGGGCCGAAGGACTGGCTGACTATATGAATGCAATTAAGAGAAATGACTACACTAAGAACTACCATGACAATCTTGATGAGTGAGAGAAGTAGAATATCTGTCTCAAATATAGGCAGAGGGTGGGGGAGGAGGGAGTAGGGGGAGTATTGGTGGTAAGAATTTGCACTGGTGAACGAGGGTGTTCTTTCTTTGACTGATGCCCAACTACAAGTATGTTTGTAATTATGGTGTTTAAATTAAAAGAAAATAAAAGTAATATAATTAAAAAAATAAAATCTTCGGAGTCATTTTACTGCAACAGGAGACACACAAGAGAAGTCCTTCTTTATGCTGCAAACCATACATCAATGAATTTACACAGTGGTGCTGCTCTATCACACTGCACAGGATCTGTATAATGCAGCTTTAGTTTCAGAACGACATGACTTTTATGAACAGTTCACAGGCTAAGAAAATGCACTGGTTATTTTAAATTGTCATTAAAATAAAAAGTCACATTCAAGGTTACAGTGCAAGTTATAGAGTAGCAAATTATTCTCTGAAATAAAGTAACATAGATAATATAAACCTACAAATGTAAATAAATTTAAATGAGGAAAATGGCAAGAGAAAATAGAGGACAGTGGAAAAGGTTCATTTTTAAGCCATTTAAGTCATTAGTGCATTGATGATGTGCCATATGATAATGGAGAGATTTGTATAATGAATAGAAAGCACTACCATCATTAATCAGGCTCAGGAGTCAACTGACTTCATCAATAAATGTCATGCTGTTTAGAAATTTTAAAAACTCAAAACGAGCCTTAAAGGATAAAATGAAAGATTTACTTTAAGATAAGACAGACCACAAGACAAATATAATTCCTACCAGTGACACTAAATCCCATGACATTCATCTCTCTCAACATCAATTGACTAAATGCACCTGTTAAGAGACACAGAGTGACGAAATGGATCAAAAAACGGAATCCAATGTTTTGCTGTCTACAAGAAACACATCTAAATAGCCAGGATAAACACAAACTCAAACTGAAAGGTTGAAGGACAATGATTCAAGCAAACCTTGCCCTTAAAAAGGTTGGAGTGGCCAACCTTAATTTTAGATGACACAGATATTAGACTTTAAAAAATTGTAAGGGACAGAGATGGGAATTTCTGAATAATCAAGGGATATGTAAAGCAGGAAGAAATCACACTTCTAAATATATATGCACACAAGAGAACAGCAAATATTTAAAACAACCATTGACTAACTTGAAGGAAGATATTAATAATAATTCAATAATAGTAGGAGCTATCAACACTGCCTTGTCACCATTTGACAGGTCAACAAGGCTGAAACCTAGCAAGAATATACCACCATTGAAAGGAGCAATGGAAGTAATTGGCCTAGTAGATATGTACATAGGGTTTTTCATCCCCAGACAACTGTTTACACATTTTCCTCAATGTACACGAGATATTCTCCAAAATAGTCCACCTGATAGTCCATAAAACATACTTACATAAAATAAAGAACATACAAATTGTACATACTACCTCCCCAGATTATAATACACGTAAATTAGAAGTGAATAACAAACATACACAAAGGAAACATTTTAACACCTGGAAATTAAACAGCTCGGTATTGAACAATCAGTGGGTCAGTGGCAAAAATCAAAGAGGAAAGCAAAAGATTTCTGGAAAAAAATGAGAAGAAAGACACAAATTATCAAAATCTGTGGGACACAAAAATGTACTAAGAGGAAAATTTATAGCTTTGCAAGCATCCATCAGGATGTTGGAAGGAGCCAACCTAAAGAACTAATGTCACAGCTTACAAAACTGGAAATTGATCAACAAAATGAACCAAAATTAGAAAGATATAAGGAAATAATAAAGCTTTGAGTAGAAATCAATTAATGGAAAATCCAAAAAGCAACCCAAAAGATCAATGAAAGCAAGAGTTACTACTTTGAAAAAATAGACGAAATTAATAAACCACTAGCAAAACTCAAAAAAAAGAAAGAGAAACTTAATAAACAGAATCAGAAATAAAAATGGAAAGATCACTGCAGATACTACAGAAACTCAAAGAGTAATCAGAGACTACTTTTGTTTTTGGTTCACACTAGGCAATGCTCAAGGGTTACTCCTGGCTCTCTGCTCAAAAATTGCCCCTGGCAGGCTCCTGAGACCATATGAGATACTGGGAATTTAAATACCATCAATCCTGGGTTGGCCTAGTGCAAGGCAAACTCCCTTCTACTGCTGTAGTATCTCTCTGGACCCTACTTTGAGAAATTCTATGTCAAAAACATGAGAACCTGGAAGAAATGGTTAGATTCTTAGACTCTTAAAATCTCCGAAGGTTGAACCACAAAGATCTAGCATATACAACAGATGCATCACTATTAAGGGAATTAAAATTCTAATCTAAAGTCTTCCCCCGAACAAAAGTCAAGATCCATATGATTCACTAACTAATTCTTTCAAACATTCCAAGGGAATTTGCTGTCTATACTTTTCTGGCTTTTCCAAGAAATTGAAGAAACAGAAACACTCCTAAATAGTTTTTATGAAGATAACATCACCCTGATAACAAAAGCAGACAGAGGAGCCAACAGAAAAGATAACTTCAGACAAATATCCTAGATAAAAACAGACCAAAGATCCTTAATAACATACTAGCAAATAAGATCCAAATGCCTCATCAAAACAATCATACAATGACTAAGTATGATTTATTTCAGAGGTGCAAGGATGGTTCAACATATGCAAGTCAATCAGTGTAATATACCACATCAAGCAAAGGAAAAACAAAAACTATTTGATCATATCAGTAGATGCAGAGAAAGCATTTGATAATACCCATTCATAATAAAAACTCTCCATAAGATGGGAATGGAAGGAACTTTTCTCAATATACTCAAAGCCATTTAACACAAGCCCATGGCAAATATTATACTCAATAGGTAAAAACTAAATGCCTTTCCCCTAAAATCTGGCACAAGGCAAGACTGCTCCCTCTCCCCAATCATATTCATTATAGTACTGGGAGCACTTTCAATAGCAATTAGGCAAGAAAAATATATCAAAGATATCCAGATAGGAAAAAAATACTTGCAGATGAAATGATACTAAGAAAACACTAAAGACTCTTCCAAAAAACTCCTAGATATAATAGATTTATACAGCAAAGTGGCAGGCTGCAAAAAAAAAAAATGAATGCACAAAAATCAATGGCCTTCTGATAAACAAATAATGATAGAGAAGAAATAGACATTAAAATCCCATTCACAATAGCATCACAGAAACTCAAAAATCTGGAGTCAGCTTAATTAAGGAGGTGAAGGACTATACAAAGAAAACTACAATAGTGCTTCCAGAAATAAAAAAAGGACACAGGAAATGGTGACACATACCCTGTTCATAGATTGGGAAGATTGACATCATTAAAATGGCAATACTCCCCAACACATTGTACAGTTTTAACGCAATTCCTCTAAGGATACCCATGGCATTATTCAAAGAAGTGGATCAAACACTCTTGAAATTAATTAATTTAAAACAATAGACACCCAATAATAGTGAAAGCGACCCTTAAGAAAAAGATGGGAGGCATCACTTTCCCAACTTTAAATTGTACTACAAAGCAATATTCATTAAAACAGCCTGGTACTGGAATAGCAATAGGCATTCAGGTCAATGGAATAGACTTGATTATTTAGAAAATGACCCTCAAGCATACAATCAATTAATCTTTGATAAGAGGCAAGAAACTCAAAATGGAGCAAGGAATTTCCCTTCAAGTAGTTTTTGAACAACTGGTCAGTCACATGAAATTAAGCAAACTTGACCTCTATCTAACACAGGCCAAAGGTAAAATCAAAATTGATTAAAGACCTTGATATCAGACCTGAAACTATACAGTGTATAGAAGAAAAATTTAGGCAAAATATCTATGATATTAAAACTAAAGGCATCTTCAAGAAGGAACCACACTGTCCAAACAAGTGGAAGCAGAAGATATAAACAAATTGGATTAAATTAAACTGTGAAGCTTCTGCTCTTCAAAGAAAACAGTGAATAGGGTATAGAGGTCACTAATGGGAATAGCTATTCACCCAATACTCATCAGATAAGGGGCTAATGTCTATGATATCCAAGATACTGAAATAATTTAACAAGAAAAAAATCTAACCCCATAAAAAATGGAAAGGAAAAAATGAACAGACATTTCCTCAAAGTAGAAATACATATGCCCAAAAGGCACATGAAAAACTTGTCCATATCACTAATCACCAGGGAGAAGCTCATCAAAACTACAATGAGATAACATCTCATGCCACAGAGACTGACACTTACCACAAAGAACAAAAACAGCCTCTGCAGGTGTGGATGAGGGAAGATAGGAGCTCTCATTCAGTGCTAGTGGGAATGCTGTTTAGTCCAGCCTTTTTGGAAAAAAATAATGGATATTCCTTAAATAACTAGACATTGAGCTCTGTATGCTCCACCAATACCACTCCTAAGGATAAACCGTAGTAACACAAAAACGCAAAACAATAATGCCCGCTGCACTCCTCTTTTCATATCAGCACTATTTACAATAGCCAGAATATGGAAACAATCCAAATGCTCAACAAGAGACAAATTGCTAAAGAAACTGTGATATATTTATGCAGTGGAATACTATGAAACCCTTAGAAAAAAAGGAAGTCAATTTGCTTATACATGGATGAATTTCTGACTATTGTAAATAGACCATGTACATAGGCATGCAGAGGGCGTTTTTGTATTGTGTTTTTATGTTCCTGGGCTATATTCATAGGAGTGATATTATATCTGGATTATATTGAAGCTCAATTTCCAGCTTTTTGAAGAATAGCCATATTGTTTTTATTGTTTTCCAAAAAGGCTGGACTTGTCCCCACATTCTACTAGCAATTAATGAAAGTCCCTTTCTCCCCGCATTCATGCTAGTATTTATTGTTTGTATGTGTGTGTGTGTGTGTGTGTGTGAGAGAGAGAGAGAGAAATAGAGAGAGATGCATGCTAATCTCTGTAGTGTGAGATGATACCTCATTGTTCTTTTGATTTGCACCTCCCTGATGGTTAGTGATGTGAAGCATTTTTCAAGTGCCTTTTGACCATCTGTATTTCTTCTTGAAGGAAATGTTTGTTCATTTCTTCTCCGTTGTTCAAAGTTTTCAAGATAAAGAATGGCTGAAAAAATTACCCTATCTAGAAGTTCTATTGCATGGAAAAGTGGAAGCTATTTCTGAAGAAGTGGGAAAGGTTGTTTTGACCTCAAGTAACAATATTCTTGAGAGAAAAAATGAAAAATTAAATATTAATTTTTGTTGCCTTAGCTTGTTAGAGAGAATGAACATGGACATGACTCATTGACCATAATGAAGAGCTGGGTATGTTGTAAAGAAATTTCCATTTTGTTAAAGATGTGGCAAGGGAAACTTTTCCTTATTTTGTGCTTAGCCTAGAACTTGATTTTGAAAGAAGATAGAAAATTCTGGGAAGAATGATCAGTTAAAGCATTGAAAAGGAGATTTATTGGTTTTCCCCTTATAAATTGTGTTCATGAGAAGAAGGATATATGGCTTTGAGTAGTACATAAAAAATAGGGATTTTGTTGCAGTTCTTTGAATTCCTGTAGGTGTAACCAAACTTTTCTCTTATTGAACATACATAAAAAATAAATACATAAATAGTTTCATATGGGTTGGAAATAATGTGTGCTAATCTTATTTGGTTAAAATCAAGCATGTTTTCAGCAAATATAACCCTATGGGGATTTTATTCTCTATTTGTTACATAACTATTCACATAGTTGTCTATAAGAAATGGACACGAGTACTTAGAATTAATTTTGGACAGTTTGATCTTCATTCAGTTAATGTTGATTATGTTCAGATAATTTTTAAAGTCATTGTTTTTTAATATATTTATTTAACACCTTGATTACAAACATGATTGTGGTTGATTCCAGTCATGAAAGAGAGCACCCCTTTCACCAGTGCAACGTTCCCATCACCAATATCCCAATCTCCCTCTTCCCTAGCCCACCCCCACCTGTGCTCTAGACAAGCTTTCTACATCCCTCTTTCATTCATATTGTTATGATAGTTCTCAATGTAGTTATTTTTCTAACTGCACTCACCACTCTTTGTTGTGAGTTTCATATAGTGAGCTGGAACTTCTAGCCCTCCTCTCCTTTGTCTCTGAAAATTATTGCAAGAATGTCTTTTTTTTAAAAAACCCATAGTTGAGTGAGACTATTCTGCATCTATTGCTATTCCTCTGGCTTATTTCACTCAGCATAATAGATTCCATTACATTCATGTATAGGAAAATTTCATGACTTCATCTCTCCTGATAGCTGCATAATATTCCATTGTATATATGTACCACAGTTTCTTTAGCCATTCATCTGTTGAAGGGCATTTTGGTGGTTTCCAGACTCTGGCTATTGTAAATAGTGCTGCAACAAATATAGATTTGAGGAGGGGATTTTTGTATTGTATTCTTGTGTTCCTAGGGTATATTCCTAAGAGTGGTATAGCTGGATCATATGGGAGCTTAATTTCCAGTTTTGGGGGGCCTGGGAGATAGCATGGAGGTAAGGCGTTTGCCTTTCATGCAAAAGGTCATCGGTTCGAATCCCAGTGCCCCATATGGTCCCTCGTGCCTGCCAGGAGCAATTTCTGAGCATGGAGCCAGGAGTAACCCCTGAGCACTGCCGGGTGTGACCCAGTTTTTGGAGGGATCTCCATATTGCTTTCTGGAAAGGTTGTACTAGATGGCATTCCCACAAGCAATTGATGAGTTCCTTTCTCTCCACATCCCCGCCAACACTAATTGTTCTCATTCTTTGTGATGTGTGCCAATCTCTGTGTCATGAAATGGTACCTCATAGTTGTTTTGATTTGCATCTCCCTAATGATTAGTAATGTGGAGCATTTTTTCATGTACCTTTTGGCCAATTGTGCTTCTTTATCAAAGTGTCTGTCCATTTCTTCTCCCCATTTTTTTGATGGGATTAGATGATTTTTTTCTTGTAAAGTTCTGTCAGTGCCTTGTATATTTTGGAGATTAGCCCCTTATCTGATGAGTATTGGGTGAGTAGTTTCTCCCACTCAGTGGGTGGCTCTTGTATCCTGTGCAATATTTCCTTTGAGGTGCAGACGCTTCTCAGCTTAATATATTCCCATCTGTTTATCTCTGCTTTCACTTGTTTGGAGAGTACAGTTTCCTCCTTGAAGATGCCTTTAGTATCAATGTCACAGAGCATTTTACCTACGTGTTGTTCTATATACCTTGCAGTGGTCCTCAAACTACAGCCCGCGGGCCACATATTGTATTTGTTCCCGATTTGTTTCTTCACATCAAAATAAGATGTATGCAGTGTGCATAGGAATTTGTTCGTAATTTTTGTTTTTACTATAGCCTGGCCCTCCAATGGTCTGAGGGAGAGTGAACTTGGCCCCTGTTTAAAAAGTTTGAGGACCCCTGATTTATGGTATCAGGTCTGATATCAAGGTCTTTAATCCATTTGGATTTTACTTTCTTTTTTTTTAATTTTTATTTATTTATTTA
>PVKC010002761.1:0-41812 GCA_004027635.1 Crocidura indochinensis
AATGTATTTATATTGTATTTAATCATTTTCTAGATATTTATTTATTTTTAAATATTTTATTTTAGGTACCATGTTTTTACAAAGCTCTTACTGGTAGCATTTTATACTTAAAAACACTCTAGCACACACCCTCCACCAGTGTCTGCTTCCCTCCACCATTGTTTCAGTGTTCCTCTCCCCACCTTACCCAACCATAATCAACTTCTTACTGAAGACAAGTTCTCAGTTTTTGTTGTATTGAAGCAGTTCTTATTCACCCACTATGTTTCTTTATGTTCTAAATATGAGAGAGATCATTCTATGTCTGACTTTACTCAGTGTGATACTTCCAAATATAGTCATTTATTTTTTATCTTTATTTTGGGAAGATAAAAAATTTGAATCACATTAGGTGGAGCTCAAGGATTACTCTTGACTCTGCTCAGGAGTTGACCAATAGCAGTGCTCAGGGAAGTATGTGGTACCAATTGAAATCAGGGTGGATCAATTGCAAGGTAAGTGCCTTACACCCTAAATTATTTCTCAGGATCCGATGCTGTTTGTTTTTATGAATAATCAATACATTTTTCTGAATACATTTAATTACTGAAGTAAAAAGTGCTTAGCCAAATTTCAAGACCAAGAGAGAGCATCTGAAAATTGGTATAATATTCTTTTCCCTGAAGGCAAAATGTTATTTTTGGCTCTCTGTTCTGTTCTGGTTTGGTTCTGCTCTGAGTTACAATTAAGATCCATTGCCAAAAAAAAAAAAAACAACGATTACTCTGTGTGTGGCTGGAGTGATAATACAGTGGGTAGTATACTTGACACTCAACTGATGACTCAATTTCAATCTCTAGCATCCCTATTTCCCCCCTGAGCCTTCTAGAAGTGGTCCCTAGCCCACTAGTACAAAACCATGAATATGTCCTGACTACCACTAGGTGTAACCCAAAAACAACACCAAAAAAGTAAAAATTATCAGTTACTTCATGTACTTATAAATAATGCTTCTATTTTATTTTTAAGTAAATATGTAATGTTCAAACATAAAGTTTAACACATCTTCTTTTAGATAATGACACTCCCTATAGTATAAGGAAGAAATGTGATCTTCCACCTTTTCTCTTGTTGGATTTCCAACTAAAGTCATGTGGAAATGGAAAGTAATCCCCTATTGATATTGTTTGCATCTCAAATGACAGGATGTTCAGATATTTAAGGTAATTACTTGGTCAGTGACCCCTTTAATCAGTGGTATGTTTAAGCATATGTTTCCAGACTTTAGGTAATGTCTTTCTCTTTGTGTTTACATGGTTATTTCTATAGCAAAATAAGAGTACGATTTATTTTCCTTTGAAGAAGTAACCTCAGGGTGATAAGAAAAATTATAGATCTATCATATTGCATTGTTGTTTACTTGTAGAAACTGCAATTTGTTTTCTTCCTTTGAAATGTTTGCCTTACTTTGACAGTGAATATTCAGAGATATATTATGTATGCATTTGCTCTTTGCATATATTCTTGCCCTCGGGTAGAAATCTAGTGTCCACGGAAGAATGTGGCATTTGATTGAAAGCCAAGAATCCTGGTAGTTTTCCAACAGCTATAGTTCATGGTTCTGTGCTTGAAGCAAATACCTCCAACTGTGGATAATGGACCTTCCTTGAGAACTTGAGACAAGTTGCTGGTTAATGTCTCTGAAACAGCCTGTTAAGACTGTTACTACAAATTAGAGTCTGGATCATTCCGAAGCCCAAATAGACTTCTTTCATCTTCCAGATGGCCGTCTGATTGGGAACTGGGCAGGATCACGTTTCAGGTTGTGACTTAATGATTCAGGACAATATTTATGGTTATTACTTGACAGAGGGCAGTGAGGAAAATTAAAGCACAGCCTCATGCTTCATTTATGGCAAAAAACAAATTCATGGCAGGGTTGTAGATTAGAGATGGCATCTAAGAGCTTCAGGCAACATGCAGCCGCAGTTCTGAGATGATCCACTATCGGTTGGTTAGGCTGGCAATTCCCGCTTCAAAACTCTAATCGATGCATCATCTCTAGAAACAACCAAGTCATTCTCTAATAAAAATCTTGGGAAAGGTATAGCTTTGAGTGAGAGATTTCAGAGGAGACAAATAATGCAATTATGTTCTTTACTGGTATGTCAACTTTGTGCTACTGAAATATTATGTTTGGGGGCACATTTTTGACTTCATTTTTACAGTTAGTAATATCAACAGGAGAAAAAGGAATTATACCTGCCAGTCGTGGGCATTCTTTTTATGTGGTGTGTAATGCCTGTGTTAGCTTTTCCTCCTAGAATGTGGTCTATATTATATAATATTTATCTCTTACATAACCCAAAATTTTACGAATTCTGTAATTGGTTGCTGTGGGGAAAAGCTACAAAAATCAGAGAATAAGTTGGAGAAAGAAGATAAATAAGACTGAGTAAGTTAATGAAAGTGTAGATTGTCTGGAAGAAAAGCCCAGAGAAAGTTTATCTTGCTCCATTAATCCTCTTCTTGCTCTGTGAAATGAGAATGCACATATTGTTCTGGGGATAAGAAAAAGAGAGTAGAGAGAAAGAGAGAGAGAGAGAGAGAGAGAGAGAGAGAGAGAGAGGAGAGAAACTCAAACCATATGCCATTAATACATTTGACCAACTGTGACATTTTTTAAATAAGGTTTTAACTGGTTTTATTACACCAACTGTGCAATTTCAAAATGATGCCGTCATTTATTTTATCTATTATAAACAAGAGCTTTGTTTAGCCAAGCCAATAATAACCTTTACAGACATAGAAGGTTAGGATTTGAGGAAATCAACCCCTCTGATTGTTTTGATAAGAGGAAAGAAATTCTTTGGCTAAAAATAGAAAAAAAGGAACATTCTCTTGGACAAATTAAATTGTGTCACTATTCTTGATAATATAATCTTTTAAATGGCATGTAGGAAAGGCTTTCTTTTGCCTGAAGCTCCCCATAAATGCATAAATGTATGTCACTCTGATTCCATGCTCATAGTCTATGCCTGCTGTCTTGGTTTCCAACAGGGTTAACAGAAAAGGCTGGTGTGACCGCCCACCACTATAGCACCCTGCTGAGATAGCTGTTTGCCAGGAAATTGTGGTCATACTGCCTTCGAGAAGACTCAATAACTTCTTATGGTTGTTGCCTCATTATCCCAAACCACAAGTAGCTGCTGATGCTAGATGAATCAGTCACCAGATTGGATATAAGTGTGCTTCTTTGTTGGGTGCTGTTAATACACCAGACATTGCCCTCAGTTAAAAAAAAAAGGAGGGGGGGGGCTTGAGTCCAGTGATAGCACAGCGGCAGGGTGTTTGCCTTGCACGCGACTCCCAGGACAGACCTTGGTTTTATTCCTGGCTTCCCATATGGTCCCCCAAGCCAGGAGCAATTTCTGAGCTCAGAGCCAGGAGTAACCCCTGAGCATCACAGGGTGTGGCCCAAACAAGAATAAACAACAACAACAACAAAACATTAACTCCATTTTTTTTTATTTTTGGGCCACACCCTGTGCTGCTCAAGGGTTACTCCTGGCTATGTGCTCAGACATCACTCTTGGCTTGGGGGACCATATGGGACTCTGAGGGATCCAACCACAGTCCATCCTAGGGTAGCACATGCAAGGCAGATGCCTTACAGCTTGCACCACCACTCAGGCTCTCTTCCAATATTTTTCAACTGGTCAAAGATTTTTCCTTTGGGAATTGTTGAGGTTCTTGTCACATACATAATTTTCTTTCTTTCTCTGCCCTTGACTGTGTCCCTGCTTCTAGTAAAGCTTGGACTCTTCAGGTTTGCAGGAAAGTACATTGAGGGATCATTAAATGGACTCTGTGTCCCTCTTGCTTTCCTTGGCTGTGTCCTGTTACTGTTACATCTGGGAATAACTTGGAACAACTACTTAGGGAATATTTAGGGACCCTTCCTAGGGAGCAGTGGAAGAACATAGGTTTCTTATGAACAAAGCTAGGTTCCCATTTGCCTTTTGTACTTTGTATCAGGACTTCTGAAATTGTTTCCACTTGCAATTCCTTTTTGCTCAAGAATATTTTAGCAGAGGCTATATCTTATGTTGCTCAAGGCTTACACCCGACTCTGTGCTCAGGGATCACTCCTGGTTGAGGTTGGGGATTCATATGGTGTTTTGGGGATTAAACTGGGTCAACTGCACTCAAGACAAGTGTCCTACCTGCTGTGCACCACTCCATCCCCATTCAAGAAAAAAAATTTTTTTTTTTGGTTTTTGGGCCACACCCGGTGACGCTCCTGACTATTTGCTCAGAAGTCGCAGGCATGGGGGAACATATGGGGAACGGTGGGATTGAACCTCGGTCAGTCCTAGGTTAGCGCAGGCAAGGCAGGCACCTTACCTCCAGCGCCACCGCCCGGCCCCCTCCATTCCAGAAATTTTTATGCACCCCTAGGCATCAAACCAGACATTGGTTGATCCTAATTCATAAAAAAAATATTTTAAATACATTTGAAGTTGTTTCACCATGTCTATGTTCAGTTACACAACCCCAGAGGGGCCACAGTTTAAGAAGTTATGGCCAAGCTTTCAGCCTCTGACTTGCTTTATTAAGTGGGGAGGTAATTCTAGTTTCTCATAGTCATGGTGAGGATGAGAAACTCTCACTGTCACATCAAATCCTATGAAAAGCATCCCTTAGCTGAAAAGTTGATCACTGTTCTCAGCAAAGGGATTCCATGGTGTGAGCACTGCAGCACTATTCATGCTTTGCCCCACATGATCACAGCAGGAACCACCCACCCAAGCCTGAGATTCATAACCATGGATGTTCTCTAACTCCCCTTCCCAGCAACATCACCTAACGGTGTACCCATTTTCTGACTCAGCTTGCAGCTTTATCACATTCTGTTCCCTACATTGCTGTTTTACAGTCTTAGAGTAGCAACTATTGAAATTAGCCATATTGAAATTAGTATAATTTTTCTTTTCTTTTTGTTTTGTGAGCTACATCCAGTGATGTGCAGGGCTTACTCCTGGCTCTTTGCTCACAATTACTCCTAGTGGAGTTTGAAGAACCATGTGAAATAAAGGGGATGGAACTCAGATTGGTTGTGTACAAGGCAAGAACCCTACTGTTTTACTACCAATCCAGCCCCAAATTTGTCTAATTTGTCTTTGGAGCCAATGGTTCCACTTTGCTGGTGAAGTCTTTGAAGCCCAGAGGTTGCCCTAAGGATACCCATGCTAGCTCAGGGCAACTCAGGTTCCCAAGTGCACAGACTGGCTCAACCTTACCTTCTTACTATCTTAGATAGTCGGTGCCTTTCATGTGTGATTTTTACTCATGCGCCTCTCCAGTCATGCAGTTGTAGCCATATCCAACTCTTAGATCAAAAGAGTCCCTGCAGGTGTCTCTGCTGGCTGGTGTGCCTGCCTTTGAAAGGGGGTAATGAGAAACTACTTTCTGGATGGAGCCAGTTGCAAGAAGAAGAATTTCTCTGTCAGGGCACAAAAATCTTACCAAAAAGCTTCCCCTTCCACTTAACCAATTTGTCTATCTAAAGAGCAAAATGGATCCTATTTTCCTCAGGAAGAGGAGCTTTATTCTGAACTAAGGACCAACACATTCTCTCCCAGCTCAGTAGTGCATTATAATGCAGGTAGGAGAGTCATGCTGTTTGCAAAGCCTGCACAGCATAAATTGATTCCTTACACAGAAGAGGTGAAGAGTGTATGTGTAGTCAGGCCATCTTGGTGTCATGTGATGCATCTGGGCTAACTACAACAGATTAGCTCTGTCCTCAAGCTTGACCAGCATCAGTTTCTACTAACTTGACAAACTTTCTGTCCTGCCTGTAGGTTCAGAAAAGCCAGCAGCAAGGTGGTTGCAGGCAGCGTGGAGGCCATGCCAATTAAGGGAGAAGTGAAACAGATGGCACCCGACACCAGGGGGAGGAAGGCAGGAGGGTCCAAATACAGACTGGATTCCGTTTTCACCAAGAGGTCAGCTTTAATCAAGTTTCCAATGTAAATAGCACCAATATAAACCAAATCATGAAGGTTAAATGGCTGCTCTCCAGGTCAGTGACTCTTGGTCAAGCTGGAAGATTTCACTCCAGACGAGTTGGAATTTACCTGGAGGGCTTCAGGGCCAGAACGTGAAAGCTGAGACCTACCCCAAACCCCCCTCTCTTCTTTCCTCTCCCTGGGCTGCCTGGAATGTAGAGCTAGTGAGCATGGCAGGGACGTCTCTGCTTTGGGTTCATGGGTTGAAAGCCAGATGCAGCAGGGCTTGAGCTTTTTCATAAACACAGAGAGATGAAATTTCTCCACCAAGAGTCAGTGCATGTCTGATACCCCGATTTCCCCCTGCTGCTCTATGGATACAAAGGGCACATGGCCCAGAGCAGAGGCACTTGGCTGTAGCTATACTGGAGGTTCACACCCCAAAGAGTCCATAGTCAATGGAATGGAGTGCTTTCCATATATACATATGTTGTGGGGAGAGGGGTAGTTGTGTGATTACATATTTTAAAGAGGTATGAAATAGTTACCTTAAAAGAGCATAAAAGGGGGCCCGGGAGATAGCATGGAGGTAAGGCGTTTGCCTTTCATGCAAAAGGTCATCAGTTCGAATCCCAGTGCCCCATATGGTCCCCTGTGCCTGCCAGGAGCAATTTCTGAGCATGGAGCCAGGAGTAACCCCTGAGCACTGCCGGGTGTGACCCAAAAACCAAAAAAAAAGAGCATAAAAGGCCAGAACGATAGTACTAGCACATAGCTAGACCCAGGGTTGATCCCCAGAATTCCATATGGTACCCAAAGCACACCATAAGTAATTACTGAGTGCAGAGCAAGAAGTAACCTCTGAGTACTGCAGCATGTTGCCTAAACACAAAACCAAACAAAAACAACAAAGTAAAACTACAAGATGCGACCTAGCTAACAACCCTAAACAAAAGTGTTCCCCCAGCTTCATCCTTCCCTAAACTTCTTCCTTTGATGTATAAAAAATAAAAAGCCCACCTAGATCATTCTGCCCTACGCTGTCCAGGACGTAGTTTGTGGAGTTTGTTCTGGGATTACAGACAACAAGCTCTCTAGGAGAAAAAAGGCTGGGAAAGTTTCCCTTTTCAGATAAGGAGCAAATTCTAATCTTAGTTTAGCCCAGTTGGATTGGGTTTTTAAAACAACCACTTTTTTTGGAAAGGATAATCTGAGGGTCCAAGGTTTAGGTCCCTGTTCAGGCACCAGTTGTAAAATATCCATGGATCGTGGGATCACCTCACAAGCTGTGTTACTAACTCCTTAAGCAAACAGGTCTGAAGAAGAAGGGTAGTAGAGAAAGATTCATAAACCAAGCCAGTCAGGAGAGAAGTTGGGGGGAAACACCTTTGTTTATGGTTGTTAACTAGGTCTCATCTTACACAAAACAACATGCAGTTACAGCTCACCAACATGGATGGTCTCAATACAAAAGAAAAAGAGTTAGCCATACAGATAGTTCCAGGCTTCAAGCACGTTTTTTTTCATGCTTACATTCCTAGTTAGATGCCTGGCATGTATAGTACCTGTCTCCCCTGACCCACTTTATGATATTATTTGTTCATGACAGGGTTTTATGTACATAGTTCTAATACCACATTCAGCACATGCTGGTTTCCCTCTACTAAGAACCATGAAACCTGCCTACTTCCCCCCATAGTTGTCCTGGAGGACAATTATTAGATTCTGCTATTGTTGGGCTTTGAGTTACTTTATATTGTCTAAGTTTCCTTATTTGGGGACACATTTCAATGTGCTGAGGTTTAGGCACAGAAGATACTGGAAGTGTGTCTACATAGAAGAGTGTTTTTCTCAAATACAGGAGGCCCTGTTACATCCCCCATCACTGGAAACAGCATGAGAGAGAGTGAGAACAAGAGAACAATTGCAGAAGAGAAAGAGAGAAGGGAGAGAAGACAATGCCTGGTGTGGATCTGGGAACAAAAGTAATCCTCCTGATTGGGAGGAATCCACACAGAGACTAAAGGAATAGGGACAGGTGCTGGGAAAGGCAACCCCAGAACTGAGAGAGGAGTTGAGACCCATACTTTTTGGGAGAAGTTGTACTGGTGGTCTCTGTATCCCAGCCACCAAGAACTGTGGCTACAGACATCCTCTTTCTTTCCTTGCATGCGGGCAAGAGAGGGCCAGGGTAGGGCAGAGTCTGCACATAGCCCTGAGGTTTCTTTGCAGAGGAGAGACTACACAGCCTGAAAGTTTCTGCTGCTTTAGGTTCTGTATTTGAAGAATAATGCAGATCAACTCTTTCACTACATTGTATGAAAAATTAAATTGCTGTTAAAGATTTTGCTTACAATGAGAAAATAATTATGCAAAACTTTGTGCATCGTTGTGCTTAATTCTCCCAACAAACCTAACATGCAGCACCTCTCATCACTTCTAATTTAAAGATGGAGAGACTGAGGCAGAAAGAATGTAGGTGATTTGGTCATGATGGACCTTGAATTCAAATATATCAAATGTAAGTTTTTCTCTTTTTGAGGTGTAGTGGCAGGATTGGGTCATACCTGCCAGTGCACAGGGGCTATTTCTAACTATGCTACGAGGTCACTCTTGACCGTGTTCAGGAGTCCACAAGTGAATCTGGGAATCAGTCAGAGTTGAGTGCATGCAAGGCAAGTGCCTTACTTGTTATATTATCTCTTTGGACCCAGTTTGTACATTTTATCATGATTCAATTTCTCTTTCAATGAAATCACTGGCCTGGTTATTTTTTTAACCTGCTCAGTTTCGAGATCTTATTAATTACTCACTGGATTCTGAATTAATATACAGTTTGCTAATTACATGTTTTACTCCCTTCTTCCCAAAATGGGCTTTGACTCAGAGGTTGGAAAGAATCCTAAGCATTTTACCCTCAAAGATAAAAGTCAGTGCAGAAGGAGGAGGAGGTATCATGTGCTAGAGCGCCTAACCCCCACCCCAGGAGTAAAGTATTGGGGCTCATCACTCAGCAGTTGCTTTTCAGGCTCAGGGGTTGCAAATGTGTATCTAGTTCACCCAAAACAGCACATTCCAGAGGAGAATATGTGTCCATCCTACAGTCATAGCTTTGTGCCCAGCCTGTGGACATAAAATGGCAAAGGGAAGAGAAATTGTATGACTGGTAGGGCTTGACCCTGCACACAGCTCACTTGGGTTTGATCCCTGGCACCCCAAGCAGTGACAGGAGCAACTTAGGAGTCCAGAACAAGAAGTAAGCCTGGAGCATCACAAAGTGTGGCCAAAAACAAAAACTAAAATCAATCAAAGAAACAGAAGTGAACTGCATTATCTTTATGTTTATGAATCATCCAGGCTATCAAATCCAGCAGGAATGAATATAATACCCATACTTGTCTCAAAGATATAAAGAAGAAGAAGGTAAGATCAGAGTAAGTGCCAACCTGATTCTCAAAATATGCAATCTATATAAATTTGCATTTGCATGGGAGCATTTTATAAAAGGTGGTTGTCTTTTTAAACTTTTTTTGTTTTTGTTTTTTGGGTCACACCCATTGACTCTCAGGGGTTACTCCTAGCTATGTGCTCAGAAATCACTCCTGGCTTGTGGGGGACCATATGGGAAGCTGGGAGATCGAGCCGCGGCCCATCCTCTGCTAGCGCTTGCAAGGCAGACACCTTACCTCTAGCACCACTTCTCTGGCCCCATAAATATGGTTTTCTTAAAAAGAGAAGCTGGGGTGCCAGAGCAGTGGTACAAGTGATGAGGTGTCTGCCTTGCATACGCTAGCCTAGGACGGACTGCGGTTTGATCCCCCAGCGTCCGCCAAGCCAGGAGTGATTTCTGAGTGCAGAGCCCAGGAGTAAGCCCTGAGTGTCACCGGGTGTGGCCCCAAAGCCCCCCAAAAACACAACAACAAAAACAAAAGCAAACAAAAAGAAGCTGGAAATGAACCTCAGTCAGGAGAGAAGGCAGCGTGATTTCAGATTACCTCCCTTCTTGTCTCCTTAAAATAAAATTCAGCTGTGGAATGTTTTCTTTTCTAAAAAGTATTGCAAAAATAAAGCTGCTGAAATTTAGTGCATTTAGTTATATGGACTAGAAATTTAGCTATATGGACTAGATAATTAAAATGAATTAAAGATGTCTTTTCACATGTGAAATTTATGGGGTACTTAGACCCAAATGTGTCTTTGTGATATGTTTTGGAAAAATAATTTCCAGGGAGTACCCTAGTAAAGAACTGATGGTAATTCTGATCCCAAAGGAATCAGAACAAAGAGTAACCAAGAGTGACTTAAAAGAACTTCCTTATTAGCAAAAAGGACAGGAGCCATGTTCTCTCTCTCAATCCATGACTGAGTAAAAAGAATGAGAAAATGACCTTCATGCATAGCATGTGATATTTAGGTAAAGAAAATGCAAGTTTCTCTTTCAACAGATTATTTTGTTCAGGCTGTCATCTGTCCTTGTGCAAAATGGAAAACAAGGTGCCAGGATGGCTCAGGACTCTTTTCAGGAAAGAAAGGAAGAAGAATAGTGTCTAGCTTTGCTAAAGATAGTTTGAAACAGAAACACATTGTGTAATAGTCGTGAGCTAAAACTAACAAGCTGACACCTGCACCTCTAATGTCAGTTGTGAACTCTTGTTATTTTGGTTAAGTCACATTAACATTCTGGACTGAATTTCACTCCTTTGTGAAAGTGGGATGTTGAATTAGAAAATATCTAAAGTGATTCTCAGTTCTAAGGTGGTTTTATTAATGAGAGTTTTTTTCTTGATGAGAGGTTCCTACAGTTAGGTGTCAATGTAGTATATTTTGCTTGCAAGGGTCCTAACATAGGGCACATTTCCACTCTTGTTTATGCTGGTTTGGACAGTAAATTATATGTTCTACCTACCTATAGCGTCTAATCTTTACTTGATGTTTTTACTTGATGTCAGATTACATTGTGTCCCGTAATACTGCTATTAACCAAAAACAAGACAGAAATATTTGGTCATACAAACAAGAAAGGTCACAGGAATAGACCTGGTTTATGAATTTTTGCTTTCCAAACTTTAGCTAATATAATGCTCATTACATTTGAGAGGTTCAGTGATACTCATTTCTCTTTTCCATCTGGGATCTCTGAGGAGCAAGAGGTTAAGATAACTTGCAAGCCAAGCCAGGATTTCAGCTTGGGGATCTGAGTCCCAGGAACCAGCCTTTAAACTCACAGCCTGCTTTTTTGTTGTACAATGCCTGTGCTAATATCCATAGTATCCCTGCTGCCCAAGGGTGTTTGGCCAGTTTTAGCTGCCCATCTGGGCTGTGGAAACAAAGCCTTCCTAGTTTCTAAACCATTTCATACATGTATATGTATAGCTGAAAATCTTCAAAGTCATTATGATTTTATACCAAAAAAAATTATTCTTAGCTTTATCTTTTTGCTTCCCAACAGAAATCCTCAGAGCTGGCATCACCGTGAATCTTTTAAGCTTATACTTTGCGATATTTACTAAACAAGGCCTGTGCAGGAACTGTTGGGGAATTGTGAAGTTGATTAAATCATGATGTTCTATTTCCCCAGCAAGGCAAACAGTTGAGTGATAAAAGCAGTCCGATGTTCTAAAATCATTTTCAAAGCAAAAGAGGGTTGGAACAAAATAAATGGTCTGAAGGCAGGACATAAACAACCAAACAAGGCTGCAAACAAGGCCAATAATGTGGCATCTGGGACCCTGACTCTGCTCTTGATGACTTTCAGGGCGAGCTTTGATGCCTTTCAGATTTTCAAAGAAAAATAAACTGGTGACAAAAGAACAGCAGCTGTGGGCACAATAAGGAAATTAGTTAGAGCAGATTTGTAATTAAGCATCAAAAATGGATCCGAATGATCCGTCCTTGCAGAAAAGTACCTTTTTTCTTTTTGTCCCTTTTCAAAATCCCATTAAAAAGGGAATTAAAATAAACAATCACTTCAGCTTCACTCATGCATGTCCTGGCTGGTGGATTCATTATCAATATTGCTTTCTGTTTTCTGGGAAAAATAAGACTTTAGGTAACAAGAAGCACAGACCCACATAAAGTAAAATGACATTAGCTTTGGGTTCCTATTTTATTTTGGGATTGGAAGAGGGTCTTATTTAACTTTGAGAACACTGTCTAAGATGGACGCTTTGCCTTCTCGCTTGCTTCATGTCATTTAATAGTGACACAGATGTCAAAACAGACTCTGAATACACTGTTATACCCTGAAGCTTTGGAAAACTTTATTGATCTTTGTACATAGAATGAGCTTGAGGGTTCAATGACTGGATGAGGCCTTCTAGATATCTTCATTTCTGTCCATCACTTAGCCTGCCCTCTCAACCCCACTGCCACCAGCACTCAGGTTTACTCTGAAAGTATCTAGCCTGGGACTCCCTGGCAGCTATCAGAGGGCCACTAATCTAGACCCTTCCTGAGCTGGAAATGAGAGTGCTCAGAGGAGCTGATTTCAACTTCCAGTCTGCCATGAAGAATGTGCCCTTCCTCCTGACTCCCAGACTCTCTCCCTTCTGTAAATCACCTCCAGTGGGGAGAAACAGGAGACCCTAGAAGGAGGGGGCCAGACCCAGGTGTCTGGAGTCATTAAGCACACTGGCTCCTCCAGGGGCCCATCAGACACTCAAAGCTTTGACAGCGGTGAAATGTGACAAGAAAGTAAGTATCTTAGTGGTCCACTTATTCAGAGGTCAGGCCTCCCTCACCCTCCACTTTCTGGAACTCCGTTGAGAAACAGGAAGGAAGCAAAACAGGCTGGAAGCAGCGGAAATGCCAGTCACCAAGCAGAGCACTTTAGCTATGTCTAATTGACTGTTAATTAGCACACACTCCTAACAAGCTCAGTTATGTAGTCTCCCAGACCACAACAAATTAAAAGCAGAAGATTAGGAGGGGGTGAGTTTGGAGGCAAGGGAGGTTCGTTGTGACCTGTGATCACATTGAAGGCAAGTAACAAATGATGGCCAGCAGCCTGACATCAAAGGAAGAGAGAGAAACCAGCCTCAGAAAAGCAGTTCCAGAATTAGCAAAAGCAGCAATCCACAGCCATTTAGAGAACAGGTCAAACAGCACAGAACATCTGTTACGGAGCAACACAATCCCGAATAAAGAGCAGAGAGAACATATGCAAAGAAGGGAGACCTCAGCGAAGTCTTCCTGGCCCAATACTTGTGGTTGTTACCCGGAATGTTTGGGAGTCTTTGGGGGGATTTGCTGTTTGGAGCAAGGCTTCTTCCTGTTCCTAGAGATTTTGAGCCTAAGAGTCCAGATTCTTAGCCCAAAGTTGGCATTTTCATTAACTCCACCAACAGGTTGGTGGCTCAGAATCACACTTGCAGGAATATTGCCCTGGCAGGAATTTAATTCTTCACAAAATTGGGAAGTGGCTCAGGCAATTTTCTCATTGCTATAGGTCTTGATTCTGTGAAAGAAAAGGTCTACTGGTTGGTATACTGTCCCTGGATTTCCTTATTATCACCAGAACTGCTACAAGATAAGCCAATTTCACTTGAACTCCCAGCAGAAACTGTAAAACCAAGAAAGATTTCATAAGGTTGACAAACTGATCCCCTTTTAAAAAAATTAAAATAAGGGAGACAAAGACTAGAGAGATTATACTGCAGATAAGGCCTTACATGCCTTGCATATATCCAACTGTTCAACCCCTGGTACCCCATATAGTCTCTAAGTCAGACTAAAAATGACCCTTGAACAGAGTCAGGAGTAAGCCTTGAGCACCTCTGTGCATGGCCAATAAATAATAAGGCACGACCCTTAATTAGAATAAGGGAGATGAGCAGAATCTATTCAATTTTTCAAATTGTGGCACATCATCATTAGTAAAATTTTGGAGGTTACCTCCACTCGATAGTGATATATTTTAATTGACTTATTGAACATGCCCATGTTATATAATTGTCATTGTATCTGAAAAGACACTAGACATTCATGGCTAATGTCCAAGAATGTTTTTGAATGACTGAATGGGTAACTGAATGTAAGGATGATTTCAGGCTTTGAGATGGCCAAGTCTATAACAGGGGTCTCAAACTCGAGGCCCTGCCCTAGAGGAATCTTTTTTTGTTTTGTTTTAGTTGTTTGGGTCACACCTCCCAATGTTCAAGGCTTACTACTAACTTTGTACTCAAGGATCACCCCAACTTTGCTTCCTGCGGCCCCCAGGTAAATTGAGTTTGAGATCCCTGTTCTATAAGGAGTAATTTTTTTCCTTCTGGGTGGTTAACTGTCGATTGAGTGAATGTAGAGAATAAAGAGTAAAGCTGAGAAGTTTTATTACAATGTGAGGAAACGGCCTATTAGAATTTAAGAATCATGATCAATATTTATGAAGTTCTGAAAGCTCTCTATGTCAAGAGATTGACTCACAGTTCATGAAAAGGTAAAAATTAGTTGCTCTGTGACAAATTTGTATAAAATGCCGCATGTGTTCAAGAAAGGATGTGTGTGTGTGTGTGTGTGTGTGTGTGTGTGTGTGTGTGTGTGTGAGAGAGAGAGAGAGAGAGAGAGAGATTCTGACATTCTGGGGGAAGTAGAGATTAGAGATTTCCTTTTCAAGGATATGCTCTGTCAGATAGAGTTATGATATTTTTTGAATTTTTGTTTTTGGGAGCTGTATTATATATTGGATCCATCTTGATGCAAAAATAATATAAAAGCCTATTGCACACATAAAATGTAGATTTTAGCTTTTATCATATGAAAGGTCATTTGGCAATCCTTATAGTATTCTATTTGCTTTACTGAGCAAGACTGGGCCAAGCTATTTGTCCCATGATGATTGTCATGGCAATCTCCTTCAGAAATAAAGGGATCTCCTAGGTCTATAATAAAGAATTACTTCAGAAATGAGAAGGTAGACTCTGATGGAAAGAAATGCAAATAGTAAGAGTTAGAGCCTCCCTTTGTTCAGGTCTTCTCAAACTTTCTATTCTTAGTGCCCTAAGACTAGGAATTGAGGAAAATTAATGAAAACCTCAGAGAGCTTATGTTTATATGAATTATGCCTATGTGAAGTATTAAAAAGAAAAATGGAGAAGAGTTGAAAATACAAGACTACTCATTTCATTTACTTATAATCAAAGCTGTGACATCTCTATGTCATGGCTTCTAGAAATCACCATAATCTCATGAGAAATAAGACAAAAAGTGGCAGATAGCAACTGGGTATTATTGTAAAATTGTTTTTATTAGGTGAACCCACTGGAAGAGACTCAGAAACCCCCTAGAGGTCTTTATACTATCTTTTATGAACCACTGACATAGCAATTTCACAAGAAAAATCCTGATCTATTTCTTCTGGAAGAGGGTATTAACCAAGATGGAAGTGGGATGCCTGATTGATGAAGGATCCCAGTTGGATGAGGTGATCTTGGTGACAGCTGGTGACCCACCGAATTATGACAAAGCATGTACTGTTGGGTGCTGAATGTGAAGGGCACCGTATTTTTAAGAATGACCTTTCACCTCTGAAATATTTGGAACTTCTGACCTTCTCTTCTTGACGTGATCTTTGACACAGTGACCCATGTTTCCAGTGAATTCCTTGCTGCGGGCCTCTCTGGAAATCATTAGCTTCTAAGGGTGGGTAAAGAATTTTGAAGGGTAGTTATTCCAGAGTTCAGTGCTCAAGTTTCAATAGCAATATTCTTTTGAGCAGATCTTTTCATTTCAGCAAGATTTTTTTTTGCTGTCAGAAACAAGAGATGTACAAATATTCATCATTTTATTATTTAGCTTTCAGCTACATAAATACACAATTATTTGTTGAGTGAGTGAAATATGCAGTCTGAAATCAACTTCATATTATTAATTGTGGCCTTAAAAGTATACATCTTTCCTGAGGACAGAGTGGAGCAAAACATCTCTTTGCCTTCCTCTAAAAGACAGGAGTGGAATAGATTCACTCTTGAGAAAGACAGGTTGGCCATTTGGACATCAATCAGGGATCAGGGGCAGAGTAAGTAATAGTCTAAAAAAAAAGTGGGTGATTCCTTTTCAAAAAGCCAGGGGAAATTTTATCAAATGTATTAAAAGATAAAACATTTTTTTCTTTTGTAGTCTTTCAACTTGCTGTGGTGTTGTTGTCCCATGCCATCTTAAGTAGAAAATGGAAATCTTTGAATATTGTTATTTTTAATTTTTAATTTAATTAAAGAACAGTGGTAATTGAGTTTAAGGCATATAATATTTCAAAACCAATCTCACCACCAGTGTCAACTTCCATCACCAATGCTATATAATATTTCAAAACCAATCTCACCACCAGTGTCAACTTCCATCACCAATGCTCCCATAATCTGTCATTCTCCCCCCGCCAATTCCTACTTGCCACCTCATATTTTCAGTGTTCCTAAGTCTATGTTTTAGGTTTATAACTATACCACTCCTAAAGCACCAATATAACTAAAGCCCAACCCCTGATCTCCCATTGATTTCCTTTTTCATCTTCTTCCTTCCCACCTTGATTTTTTCATTCTCTGTCTTCCTCCCTAGGCTCTGGGGCCAAGGGTGATTTAGGCATTCCCTCTTTACTATATTATGTTTCCTCATCCAGTTATTTTATATACTACATATAATGCGCTCATCATGTATTTTTCTTTCTTCTTCTGGCTTACTTCACTCAATGCTATATCTTCTAGTTCCAACCAAGTTGTAGCAAATTGCATGAGGAAATATTTATTAACATGAATTTTAGTGTTCATCTTTAGATGATACTATGCCAGTTTTAAATTCAAGTCTAGGGACATTTAATTTGTTTGTGGAATCACTGGAATGGAACAGTTTTGTAGCTTGTACATACACATATATTTAATTTTGACCAGAGCAGGAAATTCTTTAGGAAATGAACTCAATTGTTTTTATTTTTAATTCTCATAATATTCTACTAGCCTCTCACTAAATTCTTGCAAATGGTGAAACAATGGGAATCCTGGACATGTGTCCCCACACCATATGATAAAGGGTCACAAGAACAGTGGATGTGCACTGTGTTATTCCTCTGCCATTGGGTGAATTCCATTGGCTCACTGAGCCTCACAAACTTAAGGACAAACTTTTTAAAAAATTTGAGTTGAGGACACCTGAGATATAGCCCAAAAAGGATGATATGGCATCATCCTTCCAAGTGTGGGTCTATGTGACTGTCCACATTACACACTCATGAAGCTGATGCTACTCTGAGAGGAGCTCATTCTGGCTAGTAGCTCTGTCCCGGGTTTATTGGATATGCATAGTCATCACCTATATACACCTCTGTGTCTGGAATATCTCCCACAGGAACTCTTTTGATGGGGTAGAAGACAAAAGGATATCCAAGGTGATCAGTTGAGGTGTATGAAGAAAATTATTCAGCAACTTTTTGGGCATCCCTTTAATTTTGTGTTGTCTACAAGTATTTTCAAGATGCACAAAACCTACAAGTGGGGTACTTCATGTATATTATTGATAAATATATGAACCTATATTGGTGTATAAGCATGAATACATCTTGCTGAAAGGAATGGCTGGAAAAACAATCAAGAGAATCACCTCAGAAGACAAGCTGAAGAATGGATCAAGAAGGCAAGTCTAGGGATTGAAGAGAGGTCCCTTTCATCTCCTGAGGAAGCAAAGTAAAACTTGGCATCAGACTATATCACCTGTCTGGGCAGTTTACAATCTATATCTTTCCCCCTTTGTAGGAAATAATCTGGCCTATATGCACTTGAGCTAGACAGATAAGTACTCTTGACCTATAAGGGGTTATTTAATTGCATAGAGGAGAAGATCCAAGGATTAAAGCAGGGGCATAGAGGGTCTGGAGGATGGCTCAAGTGGTATAAAATATGTTTAGCATGGGAGCCGGGAGGTGGCGCAGGAGGTAAGGTGCCTGCTGCCTTGCCTAGGCTGGACCACGGTTCGATCCCCCGGTTCCCATATGGTCCCCTGTGCCTGCCAGGAGCGACTTCTGAGCGCATAGCCAGGAGTAACCCCTGAGCGTCACTGGGTGTGGCCCCAAAAAAACCAAAAAAAATATGTTTAGCATGTACAAGTTCCTCAATTACACCTTTCCCTAGCACAGCTTGGCATCCTGAACACTACTATCTGTATGTAGTCCACAGAATCTCTGAACAGCAGAGCACTGAACTCATTTCTGTACCTCCAGAGAAAACTTGGAAGCTCCCATCCCTTCAACACTGGGTGTGATCAATGTAAAAAAAATTTTTTTAAATAGGGAATCACTGACTCTATCTGTCCCCCAAATAAAAAAGAGATGAAAACTACAAATCAGATGTAGCAAGTCAGTAACAGTCATTTGTTGAAATAGATACCACTGGATTCATTGTGAGATTGGTTGGTTTTATTTGTTCCTTTTTATAGATAAGGCAATAGAAGCAGAGTAGAGGAACTTTCCAAGAGTCATTGAGCTAATTATGGCAGTGGTATTTATTAGCTACTTCCTTTTAGGTGTCCATGGGCTGGACATATAAGGAGAAACTGAAAGGACAGGATGCCATGAAGCAAGAACAGGTTTTGTGATCATCCCTAGCACAGAGGTTTAAAAAAAGGCTGCAGTGAATATTGTTTGCTATGAATTGAAGCTGTGCCCACAGTTCATGGTGAGGATACAGAATAAAGCAGCCTGAGCCAATGTCTGGATGCCAGCTGCCATGATGGAGATGATAGCTCACATACAAGCAGACTGACTTGAACTGTCTGAAAGATGAGGGATCAAATATAATCTGGTTTTAAGAATGAGTACATATGACCTTTAACTGCTTGCAGCATTGGAAATTCTAAACTCAATTACTCTTTTAGAGTAAGCTCAAAGAGCATTAAGAGATCACTTTATGCTCATCTCTTTATCATTTATAATATCCCTATAAGGTAGCAAAGCTGCCTCATTTCATATTTATAAGTTGTTATTTATAACAATTGTTATAAATTGTTAGCTCAGGATCTGGGACAAAACCTTCCTGTTTGTGAAGGAGAGAGATGCTGTCTGCCTCCTAATTCTTGTGTTGGTTCCAACAGGATGCTGCAAATAAGGCATCTCACTCTTCTCCCAGCTCTAATTTTTACCTCATTTGGGTAAAACACATGAAGGAGGCAATGCTTGGAACTTCCGTTTTCTTATCATGTACATCATGTGCTGTTCCTGTCCACACTTGCCACCCAGGAAGGATGAGGCACTGTGTTCCTTTTGGACAGAGATTCTGGTTAGCCACATGGCCAAGCTGTGGAATAACTCTGTAAGTAACATTATCTCTATCACTTGATAAGATCGGAACTGCAAAGTGCATAGCACTGGAGTTTAATAGCTCTGGTCTGCTTACTTCAGTCAAAGACGAAAGGATAAACTGTAGAGATTAGGGTGGAAGGGACGGCCTGGACAAAGTAAAGGGGAGGGATAGAAAGAAAAAGGAAAGGGGGGGGGGAACAGAGGAACAGAGATAAGGAACCAAGGACAATCATTTTGCCTACTTTTCTATGCTTATTCTGAGTTTTCCTAAACCAGATTATAATTTAGCAGAATATGCTATTAGCCCCAATCTCTTCCATAAGTGCTGAGAACCTATAATATTAATTGTAACAGTTCTTTATTGCAGACAACTTGTTACTTAAATTGGTATTGTGGAGCTTGTCCTTTTTCCAGTCATTTGAACTGTATATATTTTTTCTATTAAAAAATACTTCTGATATCCTACTTAAGTGTTCCATAAAGTATGTACGAGCTGCAGAGAGTGTGATATCAATCCTAAAGAAAAAAAGGGTGTAGGATTTGCAAGACAAGTTCTCGAACTTGTATTTTAATTTTCACAAGGTTTCTGGTTTCTTGGTGTTTCTGCTTTAAAAAAATCACTTTTGATTTATATTGTAGAGAGTTTTTGAAAAGTTCTCAAGTGAGTAAAAGAAAATCTCAAGTCACACAGAAGTGTGAAGAAGTATGATGTAGAAAATGCCTGAATGGATTCTACTCAAAAAGGGGCTGGAGCAATAGCACAGCGGTAGGACATTTGCCTTGTATATAGCTGCCCAGAACAAACCTGGGGTTGATCCCAGGCATCCTATGGTCCCCAGAGCCAAGAACGATTTCTGTCTGAGTGTATAGCCATTAGTAACCCTGTAGTGACACCAGGCATGATCCTCCAAAAAAGTAATGTCCAATAAAGGTTTTTGTAGTTGATGTTTGACTGCCTTCACTGATGAACTCTGATAAGACAAATTATAGTTTGAATTGGATAGGAAACAAATATCCTTTCCTTTTCTTTTTCTTTCTACTGTAGGAAAATTAAAAACATGAAATAAAACCATATGTATTCCAATATCAGACTATTAGGCATCAAAATGGGGATGGAAGGAAAATTAAAAATATGAAATAAAACTATATATACTTCCAATACTAGACTATTAGGCATCAAAGCTGTGAGTAATGTGGAAAACATTCTTGTCTGGGTCTCATTGACATATGTGCAAAGCAAAAATAGGACTAATAAGATATTAAATAATTCAAATCATAGTTTCACTCTGAAAACTTAAGACTAAAAACTGTCTGCTGTGCCTATCCCCAATCCTATTTGGTTCCGGTCACCCAACCCAGAGATGATCTTATTTCTTATATATTGACAGTACAGGTTTGGTTAGAATTCCTCTTCTTTGCCTTCCTTGCTATTGACCATGTACCAATACCTATTTTTGTTCTTCCTGGGACAATGTCCAAAAATAGTGGGGAACGTTCTAGCAATAATAATACCTGCCACTTTTGGAGGGCTTACTCTAAGCTTTTCTAAGCTCTTACGATGATGTACTCTACAGCAATTAATCTTCAGCCAGACCTCCCAAGGAAAATCTATGAATACCCCCCATTTAAAAGTGACGAAAACGAGGTGCAAACAAGTTAAGCGACTTACCCAAAGAGAGAGTTTGTAAAAGGCTTTGTGGAATTTCAGCCTAGGTAGCATACTTCCAAAGCATGTATTCATTCCTCCTTTCCTTCTATAACCCTAGTTTAAAAAAAAATAAAGATGGGGAGGAGTGTAATATCTGGATTGGGGGAATGGAAAGCATGACTCAAAATGGGAGATGTTAGAGAGAACTATATGCTGGAGACAATATGTTTCTGACCTAGAAACTGATTCCCTATTCCTTGTGAAATTTTTTGGTATTGAAAATAAATATACTTTTATGCATGTGCTTTACAGTGCATTTCACACATAAATTATTTTTTAGAATTTTTTCATTTTTAATTTAAAAACAAGTAAAAATAAAAAATGAGGAAAAATAATTTATGTGTGTGACCAACAACAAATTGAATAATAATAATAACCTGCATGAAATAATCTAGTGGAGAACATCTCTGGTTAAGAAAATTTGTTCTCATGTTGGTGACCTGGTAGGTGGTCTGGAATAGAATCTAGAAGATATCACTAGACTTTGGGATCAGTAAACTCACCTGTGTAATAGGACTGGCAAAGTAGACTGAAATGAGCTCATGTGCATCAAGGTTTGAAGTGATATAAAAGTGATCTCTCCTTGTAAGACACTAAAGTATCAGAAGATTTTATCAGTAGACCAAGGAAGGGAGCACTGGTTTTCATAGAGAGTAACCATGATCTTTCCTCCTAAATAAATAACACATAGATATTGAAAAGCCATTCTGTTGGCAGAATTAAGGTGAGTACGCTCTCCAGATAAAAAGGTCTTCCTTTCAGAACAAATTATACGGCCAGATCCAAGGTTAGCCATAGTGATGCTAATAAATCCACTGGTTTCCCTTTGTTCTGAAGGTGCAGTCGTTGGAAAGAGTACATTTCTCTGGCTGTGATATAAATCTTGTGCTCCTGAAATAAAAAGGCTGAAATGAAAATGAATAGGTCTGTGGCATTCTCTAGAGTTTCAAACCAAGGCCAAATTGCAGACAGGACAAATGAGGAAAGGAAAAAGTTAAATTTCTCAGTCAATGTGACTATCTATGTCACGACCCACTGCCTTGATGTGTTTTAAACCTGTAGAATCTAAAACTTTTATTCCCTTTTTTTCACACCCTCCATCACACCATGCTAGTCCCCAGCACCACAGTTGCCTACCATGTGCATCCCACCACGATGCCTTCTTTACAATGGACCATTCTCATGGAGCCCACAGTCAGTTCTGCTTGCCACAATTCTGTCAGAGCAGACAAATGAAACATGTCAGATGACATTTGGAAGAAAAGACTTTCTGATTTATTATGGAACGTTCTATGGATAAGAGTTATTTCTTTTGGCTTAGTCTCTGGTCTCAAGGTTTGATCACATTTCAAGGCACTGTAGCCCTTCTCTCAAACAGTTTAGGCCCCTGATGTTTATGTGCATGTGTCTGTCTGAACATGGTTGGAAAGTGGCAGCAAGGCCCTGTTTGAGAAAGTGAGAATGATTGGAGAGTAAAACATCTCCCTCCCATCCTCACTTCCTATGATTGGAAGCATCACTCTGCTCTCAGCTCAGAAAGGAGCAGAGTCCAAGTGCAATTAAAAAAAAATCAAGAAATCTATAGTGTGTTGAAACGTCAAAACACTGTAATAGAGAAGTAGAGAGAGAGGTCTAGCCATGCTCCATACCTACCCCATTTTTGTCTATAAATAAGTTGTTGTGCGTATTTCTCTTGTTATCATTCTAAGAAATAAAAGAGAAAAGGAAAGGAAAGGGAAGAGACAGGAAGGGAAGAGAAGGGAAGGGAAAGGGAAAGGAAAAGGAAAGGAAAGGAACAGGAAAGGAAAAGAAAGGAAAGGGAAAGAAAGGGAAGGGAAGGGGAAAGGAAAGGGAAACGGAAGGAAAGGGGAAAGGGAATGGAAAAGGAAAGGAAATAGGAAAAGAAAAGGAAAGGAAAGGAAAAGAAAGGAAAGGAAAGGGAATAAGAAAAGGAAAGGAAAGGAAAAAGGAAAGGGAAGGGAAGGAAAAGAAAAAGGAAAGGAAAGGGAAGGAAAGGAAAGGAAAGGAAAGGAAAGGAAAGGAAAGGAAAGGAAAGGAAAGGAAAGGAAAGGAAAGGAAAGGAAAGGTAAGGTAAGGTAAGGTAAGGTAAGGTAAGGTAAGGTAAGGAAAAAGAAAAGAAAAAATATAGTGATCTGCAAAGGTCAGATTTGGATATGATCATTCTCCCTCGAACTGTTCAGATGTCACAACGAGATGAAGAATAATTTAAGAAGCACAGAAGTGGATGGGGCCAGAGCTGCCTGTGTTTTGGACCTGGAGGAAAGCTTATCCCCAACCAGGTAATTTATGACCAAGGACAAGCACAGCTCCCTGCAGGCAGCAGGATGGAAGTTCTCCGAAGACCAGCTTGATTGGAGAGAGCCGGAAGGCTGGAGCCAGGATAAGTTATAGCTTTCCAGTGGCGTTCCCTTTCTCCTTTTCCTTGTTGTGATTGCTATTTATTATTTGTGGGCAAAGATAAGAGGGTTGACTTGCACAACTTTTGAACCCTCTCTAAATTCATGCCTCTGAAGTTTTGAATTGTCCCTGACTGAACCTGGCAGCGTTTGAGTCCTTAGTCTCTCAACAATCAGCAGTTTCCAGGGTGAGTAGACAAAGACTCTCCAGGATGAATTTGAAAAGGTGGAAACAATTCCTGAGACATTAAACAGCTCTGGAAAGAGAGAGCAAAACTTTATTGATGCATCAAGTGTAAATGAATTGAAAACATTCCCAGACTCTCCAGAATATTCCAGCCAGATTGTGGCTTTATTGGATTTGAAGTTGATATGAAATAATGGGGCAAAGGATGAACCGGGCACATTGATCCTTTTAGTTTCTATCACTTTATTCTTTCTTTAATATAAAATGAACATAGTTGATCTCTGAGCATAGAAGAAAAGAGAAAAATGAAGAACCCATCTCTAAGCCGCATTTGCATATGAGTAAATATATGCATAGTAAAGAATAGAACATCTTTCGCTAAAGATTTAAATTCTTGGCTTCATGGTAACAACTCTGGGAGGTAGAAATAACTTTAAAATTGGGTCTGTGGAACTCTCTGTGTTGGAGTCCTTCTAGTCACCTTCATCCCATTTGATGCTTTCTTCTCAGCCTTCAAAGTCCTGCCCTGAAGTATTCTGAGAGGTAAGTTTGTTCTAGTATGTTCTAGAGTCAAATGCCCTAAATAAATCTTTGTGAAAGTGAGCTTTGTAGATGCAAACGTGGAGCTGCAAAATCAGCCTGGGATGAAAGAGCAGAAATCCTAGGAAAATGTGCTTTTTCATGAGATCACCACACTTGATGGTGTACAAAGCCATTTTGACCTCATAAAGAATCTCGGGGGGAGAAGAGCAGGCGTTGGCAAGCTGCTATTGGCTGGAGTTCAAGAGGTATCTGCTAAGGAAAGACTTAGGCATCTGGATTGCAAGGGCTCCCTGATATCTGTGGGATGCTGGATAATACTGAGTAATGTGACTGAGCATGAGTGACTACAGGCCACAGACCAAACCAAGCCACCCCAGGAATGTGGACTCGTGCTACCGACTTTCTCCTTTGCTTTTGGCAAAACCACTTGCCACATTCCATGAGCCTGCTCCTCACCCACACCTGAAAAAGATGAGCTTGCTGATCTGCTGATCAACACCCATCTGGAAGGGTGGAGCTGGGTTGAGTACAAAATCCTGCTAAGATCTTAAAGGATCCCTGGTTTAAGGGCCAGTGCCTGCATAGAGAGCCAAATGCCAGGAAAATGTGTGCTTAGCAGCAGAGTCAGAGGCTGAGAAGAAAGCAGGTATCTGTTTTCTAAAGTTAATAACTAGCTCAGCAGTGTAGCTCAGGCCTGCTCATCTGTGGAGAAGAACACACAGTTAAACAGGAGCTTGTAATGGCAGAATGTAAAAAGAAAATACCAAGGAATCTCTATGTCTAGTTCTGACCCCCATGTCCTATTGCTGCCTGATTATCTAATGGAGTGTCTGCAGAGCAGGAACTCTCTTCCACTGAAGGCTGATGAAACCTCTCCATTTAACTGTCTCAAAAGCTGCAGAGAATTAAAAATAGCTTTTTGTGGAGAGGAGAGGGTCCTTTGGGGGGCACTTTATTTGCTTGGGTTACTCTCTGCCTCCTTGGAATGTAGTAAAAACTTAGAGAAGTCAGTCCAAACAGAGCAGGCCTTGCAGAAAAAGGAACCCCCTCACACTGAAGTCAGGGCAGGGGCGCTCTTTCTGGGTTCTGGTTTTATAATCAGTTCTGTTTGTAGTAGGAATGAAATATCTCCCACCCCTCTTTGAATTCAGCATATGTCATCTTTTCTTTACTGCTGCCCTCCTTAAACAAACATTAGAGGGCCAAGTCCTTCAATACGGTATTGTGGAGCAGCTAATGTTAAATGCAGGTGAGCTCAGTCAATGCAATGGAATGACTGTGGCCCAAATGGGCACAGCTCTCTTCCCAAACTGGAGGTGATGATTGCAAAGGCCACCACCAGAGTCAAAAAGGTTAATTGGGTGGTGGGGAACAGATGATTGAAAGTTTAAGAGAGGGCATGATGGGTAGAGAAGGGTCAAAAGCTAGAGGACACTGATCTCTGGAGTTTAGTCCACGGGATCCTAAGAAAATGGAGGATTGGGGGAGTGGAAGGAGGGACAGGAAGGAAGGTCATAGAGCTTAGGGTCAAACTTCAGTTAGTCCTCTTCTCTGTTTTTGATGAACAAACACATTCTCATGTGAACACACACACACACACAGACACAGACACACACACACACACACACACACACACACACACACCCCTCTATGGCTCAATTTTTAGACCCAGATTATATAAAATACAAGAAGCATATTAACACTGGAAGTATCCCAGGCCTGTCTGAAGTAAAGTTATGGATGCTTTTTTTTGTTTGTTTTGCTTTGGTATAAGTAAGAATTCCAGTGGGTAGGTTGTCAAACCAAGGAAATTTCATCTGTTTCTCAGAAATCCCTGTGGGCAGGAAACTTTCGTCCCTCAGAGAAACATTTAGCTCTAAGTTTCTTGCTACTTGAGCCCAAAGGAGGCCCCTGGTTCTTGGTTAGAAGATCCTAAGGTGCTGGCTATGCCTTAGTTACTCTCTTCATTAGAATAAAAATGCCTGTAATGAGCAATGTACCTCCTCTCTTTAACTCACAAAGATGCTATAAATATAAAATAGTGATTTATTTTGTTGAGCATTGTCATCTTCCTGTAACAAGAGATGCAATATCATGTTTATAATTACAATTATTGTTCTGTTCTCTACACTCATCATGCTCTTAGACCGATCACAATAGGAAATAGAGTCTCCCCCAAAAAAAAACAATGGTTTACTGCTAATGTGAAAACTCACAGGGCCACATTGTACAACCATTATAAATTATAGTATCCTTGGGCATTGATCATGCTTCTTTCTGAAATGAAGAAATCAGAATGTCTGGCTATCTTCAAAATAATGGCATAGGGGCTGAGAGATTAAGGTCTTGCATGTATGTGGTGGACTCCAGTTCGATCCCCAATAACAGTTTAATTCCCCCAGGTGCTATTATGAGTAAACCTTGATCAGAGATCCAAGTATAAGCCCTAAGCATTGCCAATGTGGTCCCTCAATAAATAAATAAATAAATATCCAATGATATAAAAATGTAACAACATGTGCATGTAAAATTTGGTACAGATCTAAATTAAGGTTTTATTGTAAATATTTTTATTAAGATAATTTATTAAGATTCTCCACTCCTCAAAATAAAAACTGAGCTAGATCAAAAATGTTTGATTGACGCTTTTTCTTTTTCTCCTGACTTTGTCTATTGGTTCCAGGTGGCTACAAAAGCTTTGGAAATGTGTAAGTGTGAATTAAAGTGTGCTTAAAGGGTAAGACTTCCCTGACTTTGGAAAATTTATAACAAAAAGAGACAAATGTAAAAGACTCATGAATAAATTTTGTGATACATATTGAAGTGGTGCTTTATTATTTTTATAAAGTATTCAACAAAATTTTACAAAACTTTCCTTTTGTTGCTTTTTTAAATCTGACTCAGGGTGGCCTCTACTATAGTGCAATCAGTACATCTGAAATAATATTCGGGGCTCATTTAAAAACCAGTTGGAAAGTACTGGTATAGGCTTTTAATAGACAGTAGAGACAGTGCTTTTAGAGTTTAGAATTTATTCTCAAGTTCCCAATTTCAGGAGTATAACTGGCCTGAAAAGGCTATGTTTTTAAACACAATGTCAGAGAAAATTGTGAGACACTTGAAAAAAGACAAAAAAAAAGAGAAGTTACCAACCGTCCCTGTTAACATACCCTGTGGCATCCCACCTTTCATTATTTTAATAGATTGTTTTCAGAATTCTACAGGTTTCCAAAATTCTACAGAAATTTTTGCCTGAATACAAATCAAGTGTTTCTGGTAGAAGGCCTCATGCTATGGATATACTCTTGAGTTTCTCTGTAAATTCATCTCAGCATTTCTTACTACACATATGGATGTGTTTGCTGAATTCTATGACCCAATGACAGACTTCTTTGATCCCTATTTAACAAGTTAAAAAAGTTTTGACATGAGTTTATTTCTTGTTTATGTGAGTCATGATTTTGTCTTTTTAAACAATACTAGAAAATTTAGGAGTTTGGGGTTTCAAGATTTAAGGTCTTCTTTCTGCGTCACATTAGTTGCTGGCTTCTATGTTTCTGGCAGTGGGAGTACTTGAAAACCCTGAGATGGGATTTTCTTTAGATGTTTTACCTGAAAGTCAATTGTTTCTTAAATGCTATTCTATGCAGGAGTTCTACTCTTAAATGCTATATACATTATATACATAAATATAAATACAGGTATATATAAAGTATATATATGTACTTTATTAAAGAAACTTTATTAGCTCACAATTCAACTAAAAAGAAGCTACAAAGAGAGAAAGAAGACGGGTAGGAATGGAGTAGGATCTTCTCCATCTTGGAGGTGAGATTCTTGCAGGTTGTTCGGGTCCTTGTTCTCAGAGACCTTCTGCTCCACGGCCTTCTCCAGCGTATGTGCGTGTATCTGCTCCTTGAGCAGACTGGCCTTGAAGGCGCAGGCCTTGCTGTTCACCTCTGCCATATTGTTGTTGGCCACCTTAAGCTTTGTCTTGGTGTGTGCCTTTAAGCTCCTGGGTAGCACTGCCCCTCCATGCACTCCATATAGCTTTCTAAAAACTTCTTTAAGGACTTCTTTGCATGGTAGTTCTTGATGTCTGCCTTCTGCTTTCCGAAGCACTTGAAGAAGTCCGAAAAGGACTTCTCCATGGCCCTCAGGTCGACAGCCAGCTGTTCTGCCTTCTGGGACTCCGTCCTGGACATCTCCTTCTGGTTCTCCTCCTCCTCCACGGCCTGGTACACAGTGCTCTTGAACTCATTCATGATCATCCCCATCTCCAGAACCTTCTCTTCCAGCTTCTTACACCTGATGCTTTGCTTCAACTTCTCCTCCCGGGCAGCTTCCACCACAGCGCTGATGTCCTTCTGGCTATACTGTAGCTCACCCAAGATGGATCTGCAGGACATGCATGGGAGCAGCCCAGCACAGGAACACCCAGGGTACCCAAAAGTCAGATGCCATGGGCTGTGCCTCAGATGGGCACCTGGGGGGGCAGCGGGCACGGGCAGGTGCCTCCTGAGTACTGGCCTGAGAATGGGAAAGTGAGTCGATCTTGGAAAAGCTCGTCCTTCTGGTCTCAGGCTGGGAACTCCAGATCACTGTCCTTATGGCTGGTGGAGGGGAGGCATCCAGAGTCCCTAGGGGTTCTGTTCTGGAGGTGCTAGAATGCTTCTCGTAGCAACTGCCAGCACTAGTGAGCTGAGCAAGTCCTTAGTGGACTTGGGCCCATATGGGCTGCTTTTTGGGGGACTACACAGATGGGAGAACTCTGCCTTCCCCTCAGTGAAAATTAAAAAAGAGATCAAAGGGGTTAAAGTTCTGGTCACCCAACTTGACCAGTCCAGTTCTATGCTCCCTGAGGTGATGGTGCCGGACTCCCGGATGCCTCCTCGACTGTGGGGTCCCTTTTCTGTTGCTCCTAGCAGCACTGCTCCAGTCTCTCTCTCTTTTTTTTTTGGGGGGGGTGACCTCCTGTAGGCTACAGGGTTGTCTTTGAAGTCCAGCTTCAGCTTCATGGCCAGCTCCCGGGGGCTGCCCCTGCTCAGGCTGGGGAGTTGCAGGGTATGTGGCATGGCCAGAAGGAGAGCTGTTCACTCTGTCTGGGTTCTGGGAAGGGTTGGGGTTCAATAGATCCTCCAGGGGGGCCAAGGCAGGGCTGCCACAGCCAAGATCAGAGTCTGAGATCGCGTCTCCCTCGGGGTCGCATCCTGAGGGTTACTGGCATTCTCCTGGAGCAGTTGGCTATATGCATGGACCCCAGGGACTGTGATGCTGTCCTGGGGACCCCCAGTGCTGTCCAAGACAGAGTCCCTGGCAGCAGGGACTTAGGAGCCTGCATATTTGGGGGTTCTGCAACTGGGGCTCAAGAGTGCACACTTTATAGTTGAATCATTTTCTTTCATTACTTGGAATTCAGAACATGTTTTCTTGGACTAAAATATTTCACTCTGGCTGGCTCACCATAAACACACACACACACACACACACACACACACACTTTAACTTGTTTAATGACAACATATTAACCAAATGAATGGTTTATTTTTATCTTCCCCTTTATTTTAACTTTTAATTTTTTTTGTTTTTTTTTTTCGGGCCACACCCGTTTGATGCTCAGGGGTTACTCCTGGCTAAACGCTCAGAAATCGCCCCTGGCTTCGGGGGGACCATATGGGATGCCGGGGGAACGAACCGCAGTCCTTCCTTGGCTAGCGCTTGCAAGACAGACACCTTACCTCTAGCGGCACCTCGCCAGCCCCTATTTTAACTTTTTAAATATGAAAAAAAGAAACCTTGATCTTATTTTGTTCTCATTTTCCAAAAAGAACTGGCTTTCTACAGAGTAAAATATGCGAAGGTGGGGCAAGTCTATACACATTTATTTTGCATTTCTGTTTATGCCTGTAGAAGGAATTGATTTTAGCAAACACAAACAAGTAAGGACTGTAACATAGATCATTCTACGTATTTTCCTTTGAAGAAATTTGGAAATACTACACTTAGGATACAGATGTTTTCTTTCTTCTCTTTATATTTTTTTAGAAAAGAAATTGGTTTTTACTAGTAGAAATATCATTAAATTTTGTGAGTATTGGCTTCTAGCATTAAAGTTTTTATAGAACATGTGAAAGTTTACTGGACAGCCACCCGTAGGGACATATGATTTTTTATACCTCTGTAATTCTGAAAATGGAACATTCACTTTACAAAAGCAGGGCAGCACACTTACAAATTTTATATTTTGTGGGTTATTTTCTTATATAAAGCAGCCACCTTGGAGATTTCATTTAAACTCTACAGAGCCTGAGCAGTAGTATAGTTGGTAGGTTGTTTGCCTGTGTGCAGCTGACACGAGTACAATTCCAGAACCCATATGCTTCTCTGTGCTTGCGGAGTGATCCCTGAGCACAGAGCCAGGAAGTGAACTCCTGAGCTCAGTTATTTGTGGCCCCAAATCATACCTAATGTATAATTATACAATATTCTCACTCCTATAATTATCCCATGTAGTTATTTAATTTTTAGTACTTTAAGAAAAACCTTTTGAAAAGACATTGTGTACTAATAGACATTTCTAAAAAAAAATTAGAATTTTTTAATATTTACTCCAAGAGTCCAAAAACTCTATTCAGAAGAGACATTTGTGCTCCTCTATTTATTGCATCACTTTTCATAATAGCCAAAACCTAGAACTGCCCAACTGTCCAAGAACAGATGGATAAAGAAACTATAGTCCAGGGTTGGAGAGATAGCATGGAGATAAGGCATTTGCCTTGCATGCATACGGACTATGGTTCAAATTCCTGCATCCCATATGGTCCTCCGAGCCCGCCAGAAGAAATTTCTGAGCATAAAGACAGCGGGGAGTGACCCCCCAAAAATAAATAAATAAAGGAACCTATAGTACATAATAGAATTCTACACAACCATAAAAAAGATGAAAATTGCCACTACATAAATGAATGTGGAGAATATCATGCTAGTAAAATTAATCAAATGGAAAGGAGCAGATGCAGAATGATCTCCCTCATGTGTGGAATATGAAGCAACATAGTAAAGAAACAAGAAATATTCAAAGGGAACAAAAACTGAGAATGAGTCTTCAGTAGAAATCATTATGTGGTAGAAGGGATAGGGCATAGGAAGTGGGGAATACTGGAACAATAGGGGAGTGGAGTTAACACTCAGGTGGAGGGTATGGTGTAGGAATAGTTTTTTGCCTGAAACCTTGTCATTATAAATATTTTAAATCACAGTGCCTAAAATACAATTTAAAATACAATAAAAATTTAAAACAAAAAATAAAAAAGAGTTACTGTGGCACTATTCAATTCCTTGGTACTTTTAAAGTCATAATTTAGAGAGATAATAAAGAACAATATATATATATATATATATATATATATATATATATCTTTTGGATAGTTTTCAGTTGCCTGAAATTATTTTTTAACTTAAACAATAAAATGCATTTGACTTTTAATATTAAGAAATTCTTTTTAGGGTCTGGAGTGGTAGCACAGTGGTAGGGCATTTGCCTTGTGTGTGGCTGATCCAGGACAGATGTGGGTTCGATATCTGACATCCCCATAAGAGCCAGGAGTGATTTCTGAGTGCAGAGCCAGGAGTAAACCCTGAGCACTACCGAGTGTGATCCAAATGTTTCCCAAAAAGAGGGAAAAATTACTTCTTAAAAATCATTAAAATGTGATATATTGTTAAAATATAGAACAAAGTATGATTTTATTAATATATTTATTGGATAGATTAATGGCTTACTTTTAAAAGTTGATTTAATTAAAGGAAAACCTTTGGTTTGAAATTTGAAAGATCTTTTTGTGAATTTCATGCATCTTATGAAAAATGTGGGCATGTTCAAATTAATAAAATGGGGGAAAATAAGCATGCTAAACTTTACATAATTAATTTATAATAATAAAATGCTATATTTAAAAATAAAATTAACTATTTATTTGCAAGAAAAATTTATTTATCATGAAAAAGCTATGTGAGCCATTTTTCACAAAAATGGAGCTCATATAGCTTTTAGCTTTCTTTATTTAAGATTTTTCTAATTGGAATTGTTCTCTTAAATTGATTTTATTTTATTTCTTATTTAAGAGATTGTCAGGAGAGATAGCACAGCAGTGGGATATTTGCCTTGCAAGCAGTCTATCCAGCATGAACAGTGGTTCAAATCCCCGTGACTGCCAGGAGCAATTTCTGAGAGCAGAGCCAGAAATAACCCTGAGTGCCGCTGGATATAACCCCCTTACCCCTCCCACCCCCACAAAAAAGAAAAGAAAGAGATTGTCACAGTGATTACTGATAGTTAAACAGATAGTTAAAATTACAAACATTCTTGCTAGATATACAAGAAGGGGGAATCTTTTCTAGGAAATGGTTTTTATCTTTTATTAACCTGGTAATATTTGAAAAGTTAATTGAAGTGGATGTCTGTCATAGGCCATCTATTGAGGGATAAGAAGCTCTGGAAACAAAGATATATAATTATGCTGCTTATAGTTATGCTTATCAATAATATTTATCCTAAAAATAATAGCACATACATTTATGAACAAGAGTCAAGAGACTCCATTGTGAATATATCCACTATGCATGTGAAAAGTAACAAAGAAAAGGTCAATTTGGGACCTATAGAAGTACTTTAGAAAGTTATGTAAAGTCCAAGAAATATATGGAAAGCATGAAATTGTGGGTTACAGATTGATATTTGTTTTCAATCTAGAACAGGAATATTCATCAGAATTTTAAGAACGTTTTTGACCAATCCCCTTGGAGAAAATTTGAAGTAGTAAACAGGATTGCCCAAACTACCCGCTACTCTCTAACATGGAGATGAAAATGAAGATTCTTAGAACCATTTTATGGTTTGGTCCATTGAATGCCCAACCTCAATCTTAGATGATAATTTTATACAGATTTAACCAATGTATAAGTTCAAAAGACATGACACCCATTAACATGTCATCTTAGACCTCTTCTCTGAAAATCTAGAGCTCCTTTTCTTTCAACCTTTTTAAGTTCTTGTCTTCCCAGATTTTTAACCGGTTTTTTGCTCTTAATTAGCCAAAGGAAGGCGCTTACTTTCCCAGATTCACAGAGCATTAGTAATTCTACCAAGATCCTTTAAAGAACGTGATCAATCTAAGTTCATCCAAGGTGTCCAAACCATTAGAGGGACTTTATGCTGTCCATAAGATTCCATTAGTTTGGAAACTTAGGATTCTAGTCCTTTAGTCAATGTAGTGAGAAAGTGATGAATCATTATTAGTCAACTCTGCTGGAGACAAAAGTGTCAATGACTGTTTTTGTTGGTATCATTCCAGACACTTAATTGGCTATTGACTTAAAATTTTCATTCTTCAAAGCTTTCTTCATAATTTGAACTAAAGGCATAGTTTAACCTATAGATGAGACACTGAGGGAAATTGCAAAGAAACGTTGGGAAAATGAGCATCTGCCTGGAAAAAAATGTGTCTGGTCTCCAAGGAAAAGGAAAAGATATGAAATGGCAGGGGATTGTCTCACTGTTTTGCATTTGTTGACACAGTAGCTCCCTATTTATTAAACAGATAAAAGTATGCTAAAGATGTGAATAAATTTGGGAAGCATAATTGGAATGAGGGAATTACAAACAGGGAAATTGTCCAAACTAATGCTTCTTGTCATGGCATTTTCAGAATTTTCTTTGTATTCCACATTAATAACAACTTAAAAAACTACAAACTTTTCCAGATGTTTTGGCCAATTTATGATTCCCCCTATAGGTAATAATAACTAACTTTCCATTGAGCTTTTCAATGGAAAAATTGAAATTTCATTTCAATTTGCACCATAATCATTTAAAGTTGCTTTAATAATGATTATGATGATGATAATGCTGATGCCTTTTACAAATAAAAACAACGAAGCTCAAACTCTCCTCCTGTGTCCCTGTAATAAGTACTGAGGTGGAAATATTTTAATACATCGTCGAGTCTTAAATTACTTGCTTTCATCCTTTGGGGAATGAAGTGGCATATATTAAACAGTGTCTTTTAATAAATTTTCTTGCCTTTTTAATAAGACCTTGAGAAATGAGATGCATCATTTTTTTTTGTATTCTTAAAAATCCTTTGGTGGAAGAAGTTAAAAAACTTATGTTTGGGACTTACATAAGATTCACACTATTATAAACATTTCAGAAAAGAGGGGCTCTCATTTTTCACCATGAAAATTAAGTAACACTGCCTACTTTAGACTAGGTACCAACTAGAGCTAGAGATGTGATTTAGCAGTAGAAAAGTTGCCTTGCATATGTGAGTTGGTACCAACCAGCACACTGACTGTTCCATTTATTGTGGGTGATATTTATGGAACTTGGTAATCAGAAGAGGCAGTCATATAGATTTGGCTGGGTTGGGCTCCCTACCCCCTCCCCAAAGATCATTCCTCCTATCTCCCTGACCTTCTACTCTTCATTTAATGCTGTTGGTGGTGTACAAACATTCAGCCATACCAGACTTATGAAAGGTTGGCTTTGGCAAAGAGATATCTAGTATCTACTACAGCTCTAAGGAGAACCTCATTATCTTGCTCCATGTCATACTGGTGTCATGCTCTACCTCCAGAGGTCTTTGCCAACTGGGCTACTTTTCAGAGTCAAAACTCAGAAAAAAAAAATAAGAATCTTTTTGGTCATTGTTCTCTGCAAGACCAGGCTCCCTTTTCAACCCAGCATGGTTTCTCAGTAGTAAGGGGGGATTGTTCCATTACAGATGGGCTTGGAAGAGAAATAAGAGTCCTTGTTTGTCTGGTGGCATGTGAATTTCTTCAAGGGCATATGCAGTTCTTATCATCATGGAGGAACCACATGACATTAATGCAATTTCCTCTTTAATATGCCCCCCTCGCTATCAGTCCTGATGTTCTGGAATCCATGTTGAAGATGCAGAACTCCATTAGACCAGCAGGAGTGCCACAAAGCTTGGTGGAGAATTGCCAAAAGACCAGGCCACTATTTAGGAGATGGTAGTAATGATGTGATTTCAATTTCATACCATCTGTCCCCAGATTTCTCTCACGACCAGGCTGGTCAGGGGCTTTGGAGATCAATAAAATGCCAAGGATATTATGTGTGGAGTTGAAAAGAGTAAGCTTCTTTTGAACACCATGACTGGTTCTCACCACAAGAAAGTAGTCCAAGACTCTGGCTGCTATGAAGAGAAGTACCTGAAAGACCTAACAAAAGCATTGTTAGAGCTTCAAGAGCTGCCAGTGTGTCTGTGAAGTTGGGCAAAAGATAACAGAGGCTTCAAGGGCAAAAGAGCACATAGGAAAAGGGAACAAAAGCGAGTTTTCTTACTAGGGGGCATTCTTTTTTCTTGGGAGAATAAAGACTTTTTAGTTATTGTTGACCCATAAACACTTTCTCCAGCAGATCTCACCAGTCCATTCAGACCCTAAATCATAAAAGGAAGGGGGAGAATTTGGAGGGTTGATGAGTCCACTTTTGCCTGTTTATTATTTTTATTTTTTTAATGATGGATTATTTTACACAGACTCTTGAATGGTTATTTTCTTTGCTCCTAGGCAGTCTGGATTAATTGATACAATAAAGCTCTGGAAGCCCTAAAATGTTGGTTCATTTCCCAACTCTGACACAAACAAGCTAAATGACTTGCAAGAGAATATGTTGAAAATCAACAACAGTTTTTCTCTCTACAAAATCCGGTTGGGATGCCACAGGGACTGTGTGACATTTTAAGAAATTGTTGTTCCAATCACTAATTAGTCACCAGTGGGTGTTCCAGATCTCCTTACTTGACATCAGCAAGTTGATTGCTCACAGAATGAGGATTTGGGTTTTACTTTGAAATGTGCGTCTACAAAGTTTTAAGACATCAAAGTCATTGTTGGAGAGACAGTAGAGAGGATGCAGGAAAAGTCTTAGGCAGCAGTGACAATACATTTACATCATTTTAGCATTAACTAAGATCCAGAGAGGTTAGTGACACACCAGGACATCAAAGTTGTGCTCTTACCTTTGATCATCATCATAGGCCTTTACCAAACTGCTCTCTGAAGATTCAAGGAAAAGGATTTTCCATCCCAGTTTCATAGAGCTAGTGTTCTGAAGCCAATAGGAAACAGCACAGTTTATACTCTCTCTCTGTCTCTCTCTGTCTCTCTGTCTCTCTCTGTCTTTCTCTCTCTGTCTCTCTCTGTCTCTGTCTCTCTCTGTCTCCGTCTCTCTCTGTCTCTGTCTCTCTCTTTCTCTCTCTCTCTCTTTCTGCTTCCCATGGTGCACAGCATTCCTTCCTCTGTGACAGAATTGTCAGCATCTCCTATCAGTCGCTGCTGTCTTGGGAGGCAAGAAAATAAACACAGGCTGGCAATTCTGTTCCCATGTTATGACCTGTTCACCTTCCTGCCACTTCCAACTTGCCTTTTCTCTGAGTAGACTCCATGTTATTTAAGTCAGCAGGACTCTGAAATCAAGCAATGTGGAATGCCCCTGCTTGGCCAGTGGGTTGGGTCTCTGCTTTGGACCTGGGCCCTGCTGACTTCTATGATGCAGGAGCGAAGCCTTCTCAACTTCCAAGTGACTGCTTCCATATTCTTTACTCCTTCATTTTTGGGAATTATTAAGATTCTCACTCTGATCAAGTATTTTTTTGAAGAACACAGCAGCCCATGTGTTCTTTCTTCTGGAATGTTCTAAATGGCAGCTATAACAGGATCATGGGATTACTCCTGGTTATGCACTAAGAAATAGCTCCTGGCTTGGGGGAACCATATGGGATGTCAGGAATTGAAACTCCTTCAGTCCTGGATCTGCTATGTGTAAGGCAAACGCCCCATCACTGCACTATCTCTCCTGCCTCATGGGTAACATTCTAAAAAGAAAGTAGATGTGAGGTAAACCAGATTGAATGCCCAGAACTACCTAGATCTCCTGAACACAACCAAGAATAACTGCCAAGAGAGAGCCATAGTAACTCCCGAACACCAGCAGGTGTGCCACCCTCTCCAAAAAAAAGATAAAAAAAAGCAAAACAAACAATAAACCAAAAAATACTATCTCACTGTGGTGGACAATATCAACTCTACATTGAAATCATTTAAAGTGTCCATTTGGGGCCAGTTCCATGGCTTAGAGGACTAATCACCAGCTTTGCCTGGAGGAGCCGCAGGCTCAATTCCTATCACTGCATGGTTATGTGAGCACCACCAGAACAACCCCCGATCCCTGACACAGAGCTGAAGGTAAACTCTTGGCACTCCTAGGCGGAGCCTCAAAGCAAATAATAAAGCAATAAAAGACAACTTGAGGGTTGGGGTTATGACTCATTTGGTAGAACACCAAACTAGCATGTCAGTACCCCGACACTGGATCATCTTAGTCTTCAGGGTGAGAAACATCTTTATCAGTAGCTATGCCCCTTCGTAAATATAAAAGAAAATAAAATGCACATTTTTACAATTGTTTGTAATTATAGTTGAGGCAGTAGGTTGAAGCACTTGTCTTGATGCAGCCAGCTCAGATTCAATCCTCAGCACCACATAAGGTCCTCAAAACGCCATCAGAAGCACTCCCCCTAAACACAAAACTAGGAGTAAGCCCTGAGCACTGCAGGGTGTGGCCCTGAGCTCCTATCCCAAATTAGATTATGATGATGGCTGCACAATGTAGTGAATACCAATTCATTTTAAACATTTAACTTGTATATGTCACATGAGTGAATTTTATGGTATATGACTTATACCTCACTAAATATGAAGCAGCACTGTGGTTCCAGCACCTTGCAGGGAGAAGAGAGATGACTTTCAGTTTGAGCCTGACTCAGACTTAAAATGTCCCTTCTTTAAGTATCTTAGGAGAGCCAAGGGCCTTCCAATAGCCCAGGAGGCCTGGACAGGATGCAGCAATTTACAAAATCAGTGGCTGCCTGACCATGCCAGGTGAAGTCTAACAAAAGCTGCCGTTCAAGGACAATTGCATTCAAAGGGGAAAAGCCAAGATTGAGCAATAGGTTAGATTTGCAATTAAGACACTTAAGGTGTTTAGGAATGACAAGGAGTTAGGTAAAATAAGTGTTGCTTCAGTGATAACATTTTCAAAGATGTTGTGTAGCTTGCAAAAGGGTCTAACTCTCTCTCTCTCTCTCTCTCTCCCTTCCTCCCTCCCTCTCTCCCTCTTTCTCGCTTTCTCCTTTCTCTTGTTTTTCCCTTGAGAAATTTTCCAACTAGCACCAGGACTCTGAGTAGGGAGAGACTGGAAACAGGTCTGAATAATGTATTCAAGATAATTTCCAAAAATCACTCTTTAACGAGAACCATATTCCCTCCAATTTTTCCTTTTATATGATTCACCATTTTGCAAATGCTGATGTATAAAGAACGCATTGAATGTGGCAAAAGTTGAAGATAGCCCCTGTGGATAAGCCCTAATGGACACCATCCTGAAATAATACATACGACTCAGCTCCAGACATATGTCTTCAATTTAAAATAATTCAGCAATCATGTTCAACCAGAACCTGATTACACAAAATGGGACTTTTTAACTCCCAGACTTGGATCAAATTTTGAGGCCTCAAAATAAAGAGGAGAGGTGGGGGGGGGGAATAATATGTCCATGTTTATATATTCCAGATAGCTGTGATTAAATGATCCGCACACAAATTTAACTGTTTCTTTGAGCTTATTGTAGAACCTATTACAGTTTTCCACCTATAGACGTTTGACTCGCTTGCAGGAGAACTTATGGCTAAAACCGGAGCTCAAGATGCCAAAGGAAGGAAGCAGAAAATCAGATGCATTCCTGTATCTGAGTAATATGAATTCCAAAACTCTGGACTCTAGTTTAGGCACCACTTTCTTAGAGACCTAGGAGATAGGAAAGAGGGCAGTATTCTCTCCGGGTGGGCAACACAGTTTCTCTGTCTGCAGGCATCCCTGGGATGCACCTTGTTCTTATTCTGTGGCAACTGGCCTTCCTTCTCTCTGAATCTGGTTCATTTCTTTTCTAGTGGGCCAAGTGGAAACTCTGCTTGCTTTATGACCTCACGAGAACTCAGAGGCTCCCCACTCCTTTCCCTAGTAGACTACATATAGGTGAACTATTCCTCTGAATATGTACTTATGTGTCAAATCCTTTGAATCAAAAGAAAATGTGGCCAGAATGACATTAGATGAATCATAAGCCACCATCTCTAGTGATAAGATTGTTTTGCAGCATATGAGCAATTTCAATTCAATGAGAAATTCAGATAAACAGAAGAAAATTTTGTACTGTATGCATGCCTTAGACAGTGGTCCTCAAACTACGGCCCACGGGCCACATACTGTATTTTTCCCCATTTTGTTTCTTCACTTCAAAATAAGATATATGCAGTGTGCATAGGAATTTGTTCATAGTTTTTGTTTTTACTAATAGTCCGGCCTCCAACGATCTGAGGGACAGTGAACTGGCCTCGTGTTTAAAAAGTTTGAGGATCCCTGCAGGCTTAGAATATTAGCACAACAAAAATTAATTTTAGCTGAAATTCCTTTTTTTTCTTTTATTTTGGGGGAGCATGCCCAGAGGTAAGTCACCGATGTACCAAGGAGTTTACTCCTCTCTCTGTGCTCATCTGGTGTGGTTTGGGGGATTATATGCAGCACCAGCTTTCTCTACTGCAGGAAAGCCAAGCACTTTAACCCCAGTACTATCGCTCCAGGCCCTGGAATTTTTTTTGGGGGGGGGCACACCCAGTGACGCTCAGGAGTTACTCCTGGCTATGCGCTCAGAAGTCGCTCCTGGCAGGCACGGGGAACCATATGGGGTACCGGGGGATTGAATCGCGGTCCGTCCTAGGCAAGGCAGCAGGCACCTTACCTCCTGCGCCACCTCCCGGCTCCCAGGCCCTGGAATTCTAATTTAACAAAGCATCCTTTACTTTTATTCCTTAAGCTTGACAATCTTGGTTTGATATTTTTTTTTGTTGCTTTTTTATTTTTGGTTTTGGTTTTTGGTTTTTGGCCCACACCTGGCAGTGCTCAGGGGTTATTCCTGGCTCTGGGCTCAGAAATTGCTCCAGGTAGGCTCTGGGGACCATATGGAATAACAGGGATCAAGCCTGGGTCTGTCCTGGGTCTGCCATGTGCAAGGCAAACTGTCTATCACTGCGCTATCTCTCCGGCCGCTAAGCTAGACAATCTTGTCTAGTGACCTCCAATGTATGGAAGAGGGATATCGTGGCTAGAAGGATTATTTTCCACTAAATTGTTAAAATCTCAACCCCTCTGACCACCTGACATGTGAATAACAAATATCACGTGGGCTGGAGCAAAGCAGTGGGTTGTGATTTGCTATTCTTCAATACTTCCAAAAAGGGAAACCCAGCAAGGCACTTTCTCAGCACACTTTCCTTGTTCTTTGGAAGCAAAATGCCTTTCCTCTACTCATCTCACATCTTTTTATAGGTACAATTTTTAATTAACTGTTTTATTAAGCATCATGGTTACAAAATGGTTCATTGTTGGGTTTCAGTCATACAATGTACACCATCCTTCTCAGCTCACACCTTTTGAGAAAAAAAATTATCTTCCCTTCACTCTCTTCATTACTTTTATCATGGACCCAGCAGAATTTGCTACTAGTATTTCTTTAAGTATTTCATAAGCCATAATTCTATTAAAAATGAACAGAGTATTATATGGAAAGATAAAAAGTGAAGGATTTGAAAAGCAACTGAAAGGACTGAGAGAGGCCAGAAAGATGCTGAGCAGGGAAGACAAGTTCAAAGTGTCATAGAATAAAAATAATAAACAGTTTTCTGATAGGTTCTCTCTTTGTAGAGAAATCAAGATAACCACGGGAGGAAGCACAGAAATGTTGTTTGTGGGTGTTCAAAGTGTCCTTGTATGCACCAGACAGCTGTGGGACATCCCCCTGGAGGCTTTTCCTTTGATGCTTCCATAGTTCAAAAAACAAGGCAAGACCAGTCCTAGCTTTATGCTGTTTCAAGATCTGGGGAGTGACTCAGAGTTGATGAAGAGATCTCTGGGTCTTGCTTCCAGGACTCTTTAGACATTAGTGGCTTATAGACTTTTCCTATAGATTCTAAGTCACTGAAAACAAGAATATTATTCCACTTGTCTTTGAAGAAAGTTTTGCAGTATTTGTTAGACACAATAAACCTAGAAATATTTGGGTAAGCAATTTTGGAAAAACTAACTTTCTTTTGTGCTTAATTCGATCTTTGGCATCACTAATGTGATGCCAAAAATCAGTGGCTATAGTGCTGATGTCCTCTGAGCTCTGTTGGACCTGAGTATCATAAGGAGTAGCTCCAACAATAATTAAAATGAGTATATCCAAGTTTGCTTCTATTGATATGTTATTGAGAAAAGTCCTCCTCAAATGATGGCTTTAGTAACATATTTATTTCCAAAATAAATTTTGGGTTGAAAGTACTTGTCATATACACTATATCATTAATAAAGTAATTTGTGAGTTAAAGAACTATAGAAGAACCATAGAAACCCAAGGTATCAAGTTGTATTTCTACAGGAGAAAAGAAAGAAGAAAGAAAGAAGGAAGGAAAGAAAGAAAGAAAGAAAGAAAGAAAGAAAGAAAGAAAGAAAGAAAGAAAGAAAGAAAGAAAGAAAGAAAGAAAGAAAGAAAGAAAGAAA
>PVKC010002762.1:0-41790 GCA_004027635.1 Crocidura indochinensis
AAAAAAAAACTTTAAAACTCTTAAATCTGTTAAAGATCATTCTTGTTAGTGATTTTACATCTTTTTTTTACAATCTGTATACATCCACTTTCCATAAATCAGTGATATAAATCCATTGTTTTAGTTGAATGAAATATGAAGTTAGAGCTGAGATATAATATTGACCTCACTGATCACAAAAGATAAAGTGTCTTTAGATAAGACTCAGCAAGTAAACCTGGTGGCACTGAATGAAGCTCACTGCTTTTGGTATGACATGTATAGAATTATATGGAAAAGCAGACAGCTTTGAGACTTATCAAATTCTAACTTTGTATAGTATATCGTAACTAAACTGCTCAGATACAATTTAATTATATTGAAGTAAACTGAAACATTTGTGTGTTCATGCTGAGTTGTTCGTGATTGAGTTTCAGAAATATACAATACCCTTCAACAATCAAGCAATCAAACTTTTTCAAAAATCAATGTCCCCTCACATTCTACCAACATAGACTGTTCCAGTGCTTCTGATATATTTCATCCTTACTGTAAGAATATCTCATTGTCATCTTGATCTGAATTTCCATTTCCCTTTCTTAATTATGCACTCTACCATGTTGTGCAGAAGTAGAGTTATTAGGAATCATCTTCCATTTGGTTTTTAACTCTCAATATAGATTACACCTTCCAATTTCAAGGTTTTAAAACGATCTAGATTCCAACAAACTCTTACATTTACATTTATGAGCCACAATTCTTTCTCAACATCTTTCTCATAGGACAAGTGACCCTCTCAACACATCCATGTTTAAACATAAAATTGTCGTGTTTGACTTTCGAGGGCTAAAACATAACTTTCAATTTCTAAGCTTCCTATCTAATCCTCCCACAGTCATCCTCTTTTAATGATTGGCAGATCTGTTCTACTAGATGTTCAGACTAAGTATCTTGGAATCATCTTAAGTTCTGTACTCATGTATCTCAAATTTCTTTCTAGTATTCCAAACCAATCTTGGCCACCTACTTTTTCTAAAATAAATGATTTTTGTTTATTAGAATAAATCATTTCCCATTTTTAGTTGGCAAGAGGAGATAATCAATTAATATGATAAACTGTATTCACGTTCACATTGAATTTAAAAACTGTCATTATTTTTTCTCTTAATTGGCAAATACATGGTGTGGGTGTTAGATTTTCATTTCAATATTTATATGCTATTTTATTATAAGTAGAATTTTGTAGGTGTGGGTAAAAGTATAGGCTTAAAAATGTGACAAAGTGACATAAAAGAAAGGTTACAGGAGGTGTCTAAAGCATCAATTTGTATTTTTGGAAGGGGAGTATGTGCATTTTTTATAGTTACTTTAATATAATTGTATTGTGATTTCCTCTGTCTTAAACCTGAGAAGTAGTTCTCAACACCATTGATAAAATACAACCAATGAGACAGTTCTTGAATCTTCTGACCCATCCTGACCCTGCCTCCAACATTACTTCCTCCTCTATGATAACTAAAAACATTTGCTTTTGATACCCACATTCATTCGCTGATAAATTTCTCTACTTACATATTAAATTATATTGCAACTAGAATATATTTACCATTTATAATTCACACGATTGAATCATTTACTTAATGGTGAATCCTGGAAAGCTCTACACCTCAGAGAAGCTAAAAAGAAGTCCCTCCCTCTTCTTTGTGTGTGTGTGGGGTGTGTGTGTGTGGGTGTGTGTGGATGTGTGTGGGTGTGGGTGGGTGGTTTGGAGGCCACACTAACTGCACTCAAGAGTTACTCCTGGAAGGCTCAAGGGACAATATGAAATTCTGAAGATCAAACCCTCGTTGGCTATATGCAAGACAAATGCTCTACCTATATCTGCTATCACTCAGCTTCTCTCACAATATCTTAGGTATAATCTGTGGTTGGAAAAACCTATGCAGTGCTTTTGTCCAGTAGAGCCTCAATGTGATCTACCTCGACTGAAATTCAACAACAGGCTGCAATGGTCTATCACAATGGCAGGAAGAAACTCCAAAGGTGAAGATCAGCAAGATGAATAAGATGTCATATTGATTATAGTTTGTATCTGTCATATTTAATATTATATCTTTGTGATTATAATAGGTCCCATTTTATTCATCAAAGAAGCTTTTATATATGATTTAAGAGAGAAAAATGAAATAAGCATTATCTATGAATCTGTTTCTAGAAAAGAAATCTACTAGGAATGTTCCGCTTCCTTAAACATACCAAAAAAAAAAAAAAAAGAACAACTATTTATTACATTTCCCTTAGGTTCTAAGGTTAAGTTACAATGAAAACTAACATTAAATAAAGAAATGGATAATACTGTGTTGGGAGACTTGAGTATTCAGAGAAAATTGAGACTGCCCTGGGGAAGATATGAATCATGTCTCTCTGAATGTAATATGTGATACCTGGAGGGACCTAAATTAAACACAAAGACTCTAAAACATATTGTTTGAAATACTCTTTAGAAATACTGGTGGTGGCTATGAGAGAGAATATTTTAGTAAAGCTCACCAGTCTGTATTCAATAAAATAAAACAAGTGTGGCTCTTAATACTTGCTGCAGTCTTTGAAAGTATCTCTGTTCATTTGACAATGAGAAAAATACTCTTATTTTTCAGAAAGCTTTTGACATAACTTGACTTTTGAACATAATAACCAAGTAAATGTTACAGAATAAAGGAGAGGATAAAGATTTATGAGAAAAGACTTTGAATCGTGATAGAAGAAAAAGTCCAAGGTAGCTCTAGGTTCACCCAACATGATTTATTAAATGTATTTGAATAAGGCCGAAGGAAAGATCACATTCAAACCCTTTAAGGACTAATCTATCTCTGGGGAAATAACTCTTAACGAAAATTATTTTAAAATGTGTTTCTTTTGTAGTTTTGACAATAAAAAAGGGTGAAAGAGTACACAGAGCAATTGAAATGCAGGTCCTTCACAAAATTCAGTAAATGAATTCATGACAGAAACTGCTCTCAGCTAACAATACTATATTGAATACTTCAAACGATGCTAAGAAAAATCTTAGATGTTTTTATCATAAATTGGAGAGTCAGAGGAAGATTTTGGAGGTGATGAATTATGGCATACATTAGAGGGGAGCTTTTACAGGTTTATACTTCTCTTCAAACTGAGTTGTTCCCCATGCACCACCAGGAGTGATTCCTGAACACAATGCCACAAGTAATTCCTGAACCCCTTTGACAAGGTGTAGTCCCAAACACATAAAACAAGATTTTTAGATTGTGGACTTAGCTTGTGTGAAAGTCATGCCTCAAAGCAACTTACCAAAAAGGAAGAAAATGATCCTTCTTTTTTTTTTTTTTTTTTTTTTGGTCACACCCGGCAGTGCTCAGGGGTTGCTCCTGGCTCCATGCTCAGAAATTGCTCCTGGCAGGCACGGGGGACCATATGGGGCACTGGGATTCGAACCGATGACCTTTTGCATGAAAGGCAAACGCCTTACCTCCATGCTATCTCCCGGGCACCGTTCCTTCTAACCCCAAAAGTTTTCACCATAAACAATTATTTCTAGTTACTCTATACTCTTTATTCAAATCACTAAGAAAGTCTTATTCTAATCAACCCTTCCTTAAACAGGTGATAAATAAGAACAATTTGACATTAGCATATATACAAGCTTAGGTTTCTTCTAGTTCATCTTGACTACACCGCAGGTCCTATAAATGTCCAACACTGCAGAAGTACATCTATGACATGTATGCATATAAAATGACCAGCACTGTTGAGACACACTTTTCTCTCTTTTTTGTTTCTAGGACACTCTTGGAGGTTCCCAGTAGTTACTTCTTCTCTCTACCCAAGGATTGCTCCTGGAGGTGTTTAGGTGACATATAAGGTGTCAGGGATCCAACTTAGATTGGCCACATACATGGCAAAGGTCTTATCACTGTACTATCCTTCCAGCCCCCATTCTTCTCCCTTGACATCTGCCCATCCAAGAATGAACTTCTAGATGCTACATACAACAAAAGTCAGATCTCCAACACTTCATGATATACTGAAATTGATGATCTTAACTAACTTGGAACAGAAAGAATTTGGAAGTACAAATTAAAGTGAGTTAGACTTGAAATATTAAGTTAAAAACAAACCACTATGCTCATCTATGGAATATAGAGAAACAAAACAAGGGAATAGATAGCAATGAACAATGACAAATTTTTATTCAGATTACAAAATTGAATAACAAGTGATGGGGTGGGTGACTGGAAGTATGGTACAAGAAACAAGCCTCTAGCCTTACGTGCTGCCACCAGGATGACCATCTGAGCATTTCCAAGTTTGGTTTGAAAATTAAAACCTCCTATGTGTTCTACAGGCACATTCTCTACCTTGGAACTTCTCCAGCATTTCTACCTGAGATATTTAATATTGGATTTTGCCCCTCTGGAGAAGCATGTGTTCTCTCTGAACATATGCCTTTTTACTTATATTCTCCTTTCTGTTTTCTCCTCCTTCTCCCCCTGGATTTCCCTAATTCCATATTATCTAAAAATGTTTTTTAAAAAATGCTTTCTTTCACTTAAAATAACTGCATGACAGTGGGAGGTGTATGTGTGATAGAATTAAGAACAAACTGGTGGGAAGGGATTGTAGGCATTTTGGTGCTGGTAATGTGCACCAATACTACAAACTTAAATACTATTGTTACTATATTACCTAAACTATAGTTAACTTTTAAAAATTAATTATCAGGGAGGCAGGAGCTATAGCACAACAGGTAGACCATTTGCCTTGCATGTACTTAAACTGGGTTCTATCCTTGGCATTCCATGTGGTCCCCAACCCTGCCACAAGTAATTTCTGAGTGAGTAAGCCCTGAGTTTCATCAGGTGTGGCCCCAAAACCAAAAAAAAATAATTACCACAATATAACCATTCTCTTCCATACAATCTGAGAAGTACAGAAAGCTCAAGAGTAACAAAAAGAAAAATATATATGTATACCAAAGGAACTGGAATGTTTCCTGATAGAATTACCTCTTCCAACTTTCAGTCTAATGCTGCCCATAAAATAATTCTCTTTCCAAGCTTTTTATTTATCCTCTTTTCAAGGTTCTTTTGTTTACATTATAGTTTTTTCCTGGTAAATTATTTCCCTTTTCTTTCTCTGTTACCTTCCTTCATAAAGGTTACTTTCATTTTCTTTCTTTCTAGTACCCTATTCCCCATCTTTTTATGCAGGAATTGTTAATAACATGGTAGCAATATCTCACTGACTCTAAAATTTTTTATGATTTACTGTCATTGAAAACTGTATTATGGGCCATAGCTAATTAGGTTGGAGGCCAGGATTTAATCCTTGGTACTACATATGTTTCTCAAAGCATTCAGCTGGGAGTAGCCACTGAGCACTGCTTAGAATGACTCAAACAACAACAACAACAGAAGATAGAGTTGAGGTAAGAAGCAATAGAAGATAGAGTTGAGGTAAGAATAAGTTTCCAATAAATAATAAATTATCATAATTATTGATGAGATGAGACATAATAGTAATCTCTGAAACTCCCTCAAGCAAAATACTCCTTATATTTCAATCTGCAAATAATGAGGATTCTAAGGTTCAAACAAGAAACTCAGTTTTGTCTTACCTACATGTTTTTTATTCTACGTTTTCTGGAAAGTATATTTTTTGGCCAAAAGTCCATTCTTTCGTGGAGTCTGCTGAGACTTCAGAATATTCTGTAATAATAAAAAAAAAGTGGAAACCAATGTAAGTGATACTTTAAGGGAAGACCAAAATTAGGAGGTAATAATAAAAATAACACTTGGAAAGGGGAAAGGGCCCCAACTGCATGAACTGTCCAGACTGAGCACAGCAATAAGACTATTTAGCTCAACATAGGGGGAGGGTCCAACAAGTTGTGAAATGAAGGGTTCCCAAGGAAATCAGTATGGCTGCAGAAAGAAAGATAGAAAATGTGCTACAGAAATACTAAGTACAATTTAATCACTACCTAAAGTCCAAGTCCATACACACCCTACTTTTACCCTAGAAAATAATATTTTCTTTCTGTATTTGAAGTAAAATGATTTTATTTAGAAAATTCTGAGCAGAGAAAGGGTAAGGAAAGAAAATGAGGGAGAAAAAAATAGAGGTAAAGGATGGGAGAGAGAGTATGGGCTTCTCCAGAGGGAAAAAAAAGCAAAACGTACATACCTGAGGTTGAGACACAGGCATCACTAAGACAGAGAATGTGATAAGCTAATTTATTTTTATTATGACAATACTGATTGTGGTCAACTGCAGTGCTATATAAATTCTCTGATTTGCTGTCAAAGGATGTTTTCACAAAGCACTCCCCCAAGATGGCTGCATACCTGCCGCTATAAAAGTTTTACCATGTAGAAAAGATAGTTTCAAGAAAAAAATATCACTACTTGCCATGATCTCTGTATGCTAAATTTGCATTCAAATAATAATGGATAATTATGTTAATACAGATTAAGAATGATTTTAATACTGAAATAAACTAATCGCAAAATTTATTATGCTACTATATGACAAGATCTAAGTGAATCACTTTTCCACACACATTCATTCATACACTATATAATAGAATACTCACAGGATTATTATATATATTTGTCACAGAGCCAGTATCAGGGGTATTGAGAAAATTATCTTTGAGAGCAAGGTTATGGAGGTTATATTTTTCTTCCAGTACATCTGTCATCATGGCATGATATATTGGCTACCAAACCATGTTTATGTTACAGAATCATTATTTTAGAAATAAAATATGGAGGTGTTTAGGTATGTCCTTGGACTGGGTTTAGAAATAGAGTTCATGAAACAAACATGCTGCTTCCAGCATTCTACAGGCAAGAATTCTAAAATATGGCAGCTGATAGAACTTTGATAAAATAAAAAGGACAATTTTAAAGAGAAATTCTTATGACCCTCAAGTCAAAAAGTGGTTCAGATGCGAAAAAAAATACAAGTACCTGTATCCCACTTAAGGTATTTAATCTATATTCTATACCTCAGATGGGTGTTTTAACATTTTAAATTATTTTGTTAAATTGATCTGTAAAACAAAATCTCTACACCATTCTTTGATGATTTCTTTTTTTTAATTAATATATTTTATTTAAACACCTTGATTATATACATGATTTTGTTTGGGATGATTTCTTTATTCCCAGGCATTTAACAAAGCAAATTTAAAATACTAAATACGTTTTTAAAACACACACTTACCTATAGGACCATTTATAGTCACTATGAATTTAACTAGTTGCCCCTATGAAGCTACTGCAGGGTGCTCTTGACTCTTGTCTCAATATTCTCATTAACCTTGTATCTTTTTTTCTCATACTTTCCATTTTTTCCACCAGAGTTCTTCATTGATTCATGCTGGTTAATGGGTGACTTTATTCCTATTCTTACCACACAGCCCTGCCACCTAGAAGTACAAAGAGGACATATTCTGCAGAATTTATCTTTTGCTTTTACTCAAGTGTAAACTTTTAGGAAATAACCATATATCGTTATTTTGGTGCCAAAGCCTCCATTAATATAGAATCATTTTATATTTCTTATATAAAAACCATACACAGAAATCAAAAAAGTGCACATTCAGTTTTGAGTCTTAGGTTCTTTCTCTTGCCTGAACAACTTTAACATTTACCACCATGTTTGGTATCCTCAAAATCCTAAGCCTTTTGAGGAATAAAAGTGCCTTTCATTTCTATACAGATAATCTTCTAAGAATATTTAATGAATCATGCTATGTCTTAAGATAAAGGAACAATAATTTTTCTAGTCATCCTGCACTATATTTTTAAAAATCAGGAATGAGTAATAGTCAAATAATTTTTAAAAAGAAAAGGAATATTTTTATTCCATTCTTTCTGAAATATGAACACTTTCTATTATATAACATAAAAATATATCAGACCCCTAACTGCATATAAATGTGATTTATGGACTTATTAATACTCTTAAGTCCAGACAGTGGGCTGAATTCACTGCATAAAGTTCACTGAGTTTTCTGTCAAAGGATGTTTTCACAAAGCACTGGATTCCTTCTGAAGAAATTTCCTTTGTTTTCTATACAATATTCCATAGGAAGTTGTATGTATTTTTTATTATTTAAAGGACCAAGATATAAAATGTTACAATTAAATTTTAGGCATATAATATTAAATAATAATTACACCACGAGTTTCAACACCTATCACTAGTGTTCCCATACTCTCATCATCTTCCATCACCCCCATCCTTTGCCTGCCACCTTCACAGTCACATGACAAAGTTAAGTGGTTGCAGCTTAGCTCTCATGTTTTCAGTGTTGTTGATTCTGTGATTTGGACATATAGCTCTCCCATATCACCAATATAATAGAAGTCCCAGCCCTTTTTTCTCCTATTCACTTATTCATCTTCCTTCTTGCCTTTTTCTTTATCTGTCATCCTTCATAAGCTCTGGGGTCTTGCCACCAGTGTGTGTAAAATGTTAGACACATAGGTCGGTATAAAATATTTGTTAAAATATTATTCTTTCTCGAATCCCAGCATCCCGTATGGTACCCCGAGCCTACCAGGAGGAATTTCTGAGCATAGAGCCAGGAGTAACCCCTGAGTGCTACTGGGTGTGATCGCCCCCAAAAATTATTCTTTCATTATTATAAAATATACTACAGAATTAAACTGCTTAAAGAGGGTAATTTTTTATTGCTTCTGGCTTGTATTTTTGTCTTCTAGTTCATTCACTAATTTCCTATTCTTAATTTCTTTAGTTAGTGATTCTTTAAATTCCATTGCTAAGAAATTAAATGCTGATTTTAGGTTTTCATCTATTGATTTCATGCCTTTTGGAGGGCTTGGGAATCTGTTAAAGTTTCTCTCTGTATCTCCAGCTGTTGATGTCTTCCTTAGTTTCCCATTGCATAGGGTGGGTTGAGGTGTTGGAATTTCAAGGTGATTTTTTTTTGTGTGGTTTTTGGGTCACACCCGGCAGTGCTCAGGGGTTACTCCTGGCTCCATGCTCAGAAATTGCTCCTGGCAGGCACGGGGGACCATATGGGGCACAGGGATTCCAACCGATGACCTTTTGCGTGAAAGGCAAACGCCTTACCTCCATGCTATCTCCCGGGCCCCTCAAGGTGATTTTTTTAAGTGGTCTGTGGTGGCAGGAGACTTCCACTGTCCAGAGAATTCTAAGAGGGATTATGTTGGTGGGGGTTAGGCCTGGTCTCAGGTCTCCCTCCTTGCTAGCTCAACTATGGTGAGATCCGTCCAGAGCTGTCCTGTATTCTGCAGCTTCTGAGTGATTATGAAAAGGGCAATTAAGAAAAATCCTTCACCCCACCACAAAATAAGTTTTATTAAGAATTAATTATCAACTTGCACAATAATCCTCTTATACTTTTGACGATTGCAAATCTTAGTTTTTTCTTCTTGTTCCTGGCTTACACTAGCACTGAGACATGTACTGTGGAGAATGTCTTCTTTCACTGTTTCATGTGTTCTTGATTGAGGCCACAATTTCAGATTCCATTTTCCTTTCCACTGATAGTGACCTAGTTCAACTGTATGACCACCTAAATATGTCACTTTAGCTATGAGACTGGAAGACCTTGATTGGCCACACTAGTGTCATGGTGTATAGCCCACACCCTCCCAATTCCTACAAAACAAAAAACAGCCTTTTTATCAGCTCAGCTGGACTCTGAGGGCAAAGTATTTTGAGGGTTTGGGGAAGACACAGCCAACTGTACACAAGATTTTCTTCTAGTTTTTGTTAAGGGACCACTGATGTTGGTGCCCATAGACCATATGAGCTGCTGAGTACTGACTATAAGTTTTGAACATGAGTGTATGCAAAACGAGTACCTTACCAGCTATACGTATTATCTGACTCAAACTTAAACCACCTCAAACTCCTTGGAATTATTATTTAACTCTCCAGAGAAAGACTGCAGAGATAATCACTTTGACCATGTGGTCCATGACACCCAGCCTGATAGAACTGTGATCAGATATGCAGACAAATATACAAGTTTGCAACACTGTGATTTATTCCTGGCAACAATAAGGCAGAATTTTACTCCTCTGGTCACCTATTTCTGGATGCTCCAGGTAAATGGTTTTGCTACTGTCTTCAACTCTGCATTATATTCGAAGGCATCTTCACTTCATACATCCTTGTTTAGATAAAACAGATTAGACACGCAATATATAAATTCATAGTTAACCCACACAATTATTATCTTCAATTATCTTCAAAAATTTTTTTCATTTAAGAAAAATTTCTATTTTGCAGAAGAATTTTAAATGATAAATGTGACTGAAAATGAAATAAATGTTATTTTCAAATCTAAAAGTGATTTGAAGAGATAATCATTCAGCCTCAGAGTTGTGCTAGTAAAAAGCCCAAGTAGCAGTGGTGATTTGAAATCTTTTTTTTTCCCTGGGAAGCTTATTTATTATTATTGAACAGCACTGGGAAGTTTCTGCTGCTCATTTCTTTCTTACTCCCAGTTTGTGCTCCCACATTTGATACTGTGGCCAGTTTCCATATATTTGACAAGGGCAAAGAGAAAGAACGTGATTTCATAGAACTGTTAGTGCAGAGCTCTTTACTTCAAGGTACCAAGGCTAGTTTAATCAAAAGCAGGAGGGCCAAAAAGGAAAAACAGCCACAGGTGCTCAGAACATACATACCTATTTACATTTTCTTAAAGAAATGGAGTCGAAATCAAATAGCTAGTCACATTTTCCTGATCACAATGAAAAAGTTAAATCTCTATCAAGAGGTAATATTGCTTTCCACATAAAGAGGAAAGTGTCGTTGTGGTTCAGGGCCTGGGTCCACAACCTATTAAGGGACTTTAAGTAATGTATCACTTTGTTTATTGTTTTTGCAATGAAAGTTATATATGGCCTCAGTATATAGACTGACTTAATGAAAAATAACAGCAGCATAAACATAATAAAAAGATTTTTGGAACTTTTGGGGGAAATTTTTTCAAACTAATTTATGAGTATAATCCAGGTAAGAAAGAATTGACTCCCCATAAAATCAATTCACTTATATTACTCTGAGAATTTAAGCATAATGACATATCAAGATTAAGTAAGCAAGCACTAAAACATTTTTTTCAATTTTTTCAATATAATATTCTGATTTTTTTGTGTTTTGTGTATTATAAGAAACCTCAAATTAGATTACCCTATGTTTTTTGGTGATCTGTATATTGTAGAAAATCTCAAATAAGATCAATTTCCAAATGTATTTATCAGATCAAATCGTCTTTATTTCTTGCTATTAGATTCTCTTTTCTCAGGGCTGGGCGGTGACGCTAAAGGTAAGTGCCTGCCTTGCCTGCGCTAGCCTTGGACGGAACATGGTTCGATCCCCCGGTGTCCCATATGGTCCCCCAAGCCAGGAGCGATTTCTGAGCGCATAGCCAGGAGTAACCCCTGAGCATCACCGGGTGTGGCTCAAAAACCAAAAAAAGAAAAATTTTTTCTTTTCTCATAATACCTACTTTTTTTTTTAATCATAGAAGGGTAGTGTATAGCAGAGGTATCACCTGGTTGGAAGCGATCTTTAGGGTAAAAATCCCTAGCGAAAAACAGGCAAAACTACTACAGCAGGTTTTTTAAGTTTTTTAATTGCATTAAATTATTTCTAAAGCAAAAGTATTACAATTTACAAAATTGCCAAAATAATAAGAAAACATGAGTAATATACATATTACATTATTTAATCCAGGAGTATTCAGTGCTTGGCAGGAAAAAAGCAATATGTGTTGCTTGCAAGTGTTATTATATACTCATTTAAATAAGTTATTCTCTGTCATATTTCCATAAAATTAAAGAGGCTATTTTTTTAGAATAGTTAATAATGAATATATAAATTTCATCTCTAAGTGAAGTGTAAATTGGTCTATGTACTTCTGGGCTTTGGGTTTTGTTTTTTTTTTTTCTTTTTTCTGGGTCATACCCAGCCACCTTCAGGGGTTATTCCTGTCTCTGTGCTCAAAAATTACTCCTGGGAGGCTCAGGGGACTATATGGGATGCCAGAATTCAAACCCAAGTTGGTTACAGACAAGTCAAATGCCCTATTTGCTGTATTATTGTTCTGGCCCCCATACCAAGCACAATTTTATTTTAGATAATGAAGGAAATTTGTGGAACATTAAACTATCAACTCATTTACACAAGGCAGTTTGTCTAGTCTTCAAGTCACTCCACAAATATTTTTAGGCCTTTATATTCCAGGTTGTTGGGCTAGACTTTCATGGTAAAATAAACTTTTAACTACTAATAATAATATCAAACATTTTTAATTTAACAATGTGTTTACAAGGTTGTTGATAATATAGGCTTTTTGCCCACAGATAAAATTGTTCATGATTGAACTATAGTCATACAATGTACAACAATCTTCGCCAGTGCAGATTTCCTACCACTAATGTCCCCACCAATGTCTCACCCTCCCTGATGCCATTTTTTAATCTAAAAAAGAGTTCCCCTTTGAACTATTTGCCAAAATAAAATGTATTTCTAAAACGTTGAATTATAACAATATGCAAACCAGTGCCAAAAAAAAAGAGAATGAGATTGAAAGAGATACAGAGATAGAGAGAAAGATGAGAAGGAAAATATTTGCTATAAAATAAAGGCAGCCAGCAAGGATGGTGGGAAGCAAACTGAGAAAATTGGTCTTAGAAAATGTACAAAATGGTAAAGAATGGGTGCTGGACATTGTATGACTTGAACTCAATCATGAACATTTTTTATTGTGTATCTTAAAGTTATTCAATTAAAATATTTAAAAAATAAAAGAAATTAAAAATGAGTCACTTGAACAGTTTTTAAACACATTAGCTTTATTAAAGAGTTTACTTATGTCTTACTCATATTCTTTAATCTCCAAATAAGTTCAGTAATCAGTTTGCTTATATTCTAACCTCTGTTCTTATCATAAATTCTTATATTTTATAAATTGTCTACATCTCAGATGTTAGCTTTTCATGTATAAAATTGGATTGGTATCATACTTCCCAGAATTATCTGAAAATTAAGCTTCCATGCATCCCCATGACAACTGGAACATAGTAAGTTCATGGTTACAAAGCAATATTGCATATTCACATATGTCTGAACTGTTAAAAAGGTTCAGAAAGCACGTTAGTTCCCTAACTCAGTCGCTGCTATAATTCCAGTTTATCTTGAGTTTAACCTTCCACACAGAATTTTAACATTTTCCAAGATTCATGCAATTCAAACTTCTATTGTTTTTCAAGGATTAACAGAAAAAATGTTATAAGAGTAATTAGCTAACTGCTTATAACATTTCCTTCCTCACATTGATCTAACATTTTTTGTACATGTGGCATGATATAGCTATTATCTTGTTGATAGATTATAAACTTATTTAGTATAAAAGGTAAGCTTTACTCCTTTGTCCAATAACAAGTTAAAATTATTTTTACATCTAGATATGGATCAACATTAGATTTTCCAAAAGTAGCATTAATTAATAATCAAGGTTTATATCAGAGAAATCCTTAAAGGAAGATAAAGTATCATTTTACTGATGGAAATGCAGATATCATTATTGTAGGTCTTTTATAAATATAGTCTCAGAGCAATTAAAATAAACTATTAGATGATCATCGCTATTCTATATTTGGAGTGATACATTGAGGTTTATAATATAAACGTTCTTGAAAATTAATAACATGTATTGATAATATAATTTAAACACATGTGTATATAATTCTAACTGTATATCCTTTTGCTGTTATTATACTGAAACCATATTGAAAGAGTTCGCTTGAAGAAAGACATGATATCCACAAATCTATGCCCTCGTCACTGACAAGAGTGAAAAGAAAAAACACACCTCACCTCTTTACCAGTATGTCCTTCTTGAATCCTTCCTAAGACACACAGAGAAAGTGTTCTTACTGGGCCTGAAATAAAAACTAGGCCCTGCCTTAGATTCTGCCTGACTTCTCTTAGTTTAACAGCATGCTGTCACTAAGTCACAAAAGAATCAGACGCCTGTGGTTAACCATGCTTATCTTTGAGAGGAACAAAGGTTAAGAAAGTTTTTTAAACATGTAGCATACTTTCTACTATGTTTGTCACAACATTCCATAGAAAATACATCAGAAAACATGAGGAATAATGCTGCTTTAATTTACATGTTATACAAAATAATCTCTTGCCAGTGATGCAGAATATATAACTCATCACAACTGAGAGAAAAACATTCCTCCTCTTTTTGGTAGAGCAAATTCTGTGTTGTGCCTTCAAGTTAATCCTTGAAGAACACATTCATAATAATATCCTAATTTGATGGGATACTGAGTATGCCATACTCTGGACTAATAATACATGTAATGTGTCATCCTGGGAACCACAATTAAAAGACAATAATAATGAAACAAAATAAGAGGAAAATATCATCCATGTTAAGAGTTATTTAAACTACAGTACTGCTAATGAATAATGAGGGAGTAGACAAAAAGAGAATATTCAGAGTAAGCATGCCTTCTGTCCTCAAATATTTGTTTGATTGTCAAAGGAGATACAAGATATAATCTTTTACTAAAGCTACAGATAATAAAAATAATAAAGATACATAAACTAAAGCTAAGATCAGAGAATGGATGTCTCAGAGGAGCTGACCCTATAGACTCATATTCTCAGTTAAAATTTCTTCAAAAATTCATGAGAAAAGCTTAACCATTAGATCAGTCAACCCTAATAACTGTGACTTATCTGCTAAGGATTAAGCTGCTTGTTCCTACTTACCTCAATTTCCTAGAATTTTGAAAAAGTAATTGCATTAACCAATTTTCCTTAAATTCCCTTCCAACACACATTCTTAAATACCAGGTTAATTTATCCTGGTTGACCATCCTCTGCTCTGTTCAACCTGAAAGATGGCCACAGAAGAAAAAATAAAAGCTGATGAGGTGGTGAAAGAGACCCAGCGAGGCAGAGCCTCTCCACACAGTTTAACGGGTCTTGACAAAAGTTCCCTGGACCTTTGTCCTTTCCAAATGCTGTTGCCAAGGCAACTGCCTGTGACTATGAGAGGAGACAGCCTTTACATGAAATTATGGCCACTTTGCTCTAAGAACAAAATGATTTGAATGATCAGAGCTCAGAGCTTGTTCTACTCGAAGCGAGACACTTGTTAAATGTTTTCTCACAAAGAATAAAAAGTGAGTGTAAATATATATGGGTATGGACATAAAATCTCTAGCTCCAAGTTACAACATTAAAAATTTATTTCATCTTGTTATGCTTCTATTATAATTAGTAGGCCACTGGAGATATTAAGAAGTCAAGTCACAACATCAATATTACTGAATTTCTCAGTCTTTTAATTTGAATAAGGTTAAAATAGTTAGGCTGAAATAGGAGTACCTATTTTCAAATTTGAACTCTGTCTCTGTATAGTTTACTTTGTTAAGCTTCTAACCTTTCTGTCATCAGGTTCACCATATGTTAAATCAAAAGATCTACTTTGGTCTAAGGTAGGTAGCTTAAGTGGTAGAAAACATACATAGCCTTTGTGAGGAAGCTTTGAATTTAATATAAATCATCACATGGCTTACCCAAGTATTGCCCATGTATTACTTACATGGATATGGGCCTCTATTAGTTTCTGGATAAATACAAAAATAAATGCAAGCTAAGTATGTACTCTGTATCTCTCACGTAAGTAGTTTAAGTGTTAGCTAGTAATATAATGGTTAAAATTCTGATACACTGACAACAGAGACATGGAAGTAATGGAGAGAAGATAATTGAGGCTCTTAAGATTTGGGTACACTGGGGCCTGAATGATAGCACAGCAGTAGGGCAATTGCCCTGTACGCTGCTGACCCAGGATGGACCTGGATTCGATCTCCAGTGTCCCATGTAGTCCCTCAAGTCAGGAGCGATTTCTGAGTGCATAGCCAAGAGTAACCCCTGAGCATCACCGGGTATGCCCACCCCCAAAAAAAAGATTTGTATACACAATCAAGGTAAGTCAAGAAAAATGAAATACACATTTCATGGATATAGATTGTCTTAGTAGGAAGCCTTTAAAAATGCAATAGTCTGTATTATCAAGAGGGGAGAGAAATGTTGGGAGTGACAGAATCTTGGGAAGTTTACTAAGTCTTATGACCTTTAACAAACATTATGGAGGACCAGAGATAAAAGACAGGAAAGGAGGCAAGTTGCTTATATGAGCTCAAACCCAATTCTATCCTAGGAAATACATATAATGCGCCTAAGCACCACCATAGATAATTCCTTAAGTATAAAGCTAAAAATAGGTTTAGAGTACTAACAAGCATGGTATCCTTAAAATAAGAAAGGAGAAAACACAAAAAATTAATGAAAGTGTGATCAGGAATCTACCCAGTTTTAGGGTTAGGTATAAAAATTGATGTTTCCAGGTTGACGAGAAGGAAAATTAAGAGGTCCTATATGTTACTTTCCAACCTAGTAATATTACAAGTTATGGGGTAGTTGGCAAATGGGATACTGCTAGGAAAAGTAGAAAAGAAGCCTCTGTGAGATTCTCTTCCTCCCATACTTCTATCTTTTTTTACATACTTTCTATCTAAGGCATCAAAAGATCTGAGGTGTTAATCATCCTAAGCACGTGAGATTTTTAAAAGAAGAAACAATTATATCATTCCTAACCATGTATCCATATTTTTGCTGATAATTAACAGATTATTCTAATAGAAAAGGAAATACAGAATCCAACCTATTGCACTTCTTCATTAAGGAGTCACTTGGTATTACAAACTCAATGCCGCACAAGGCACTTTGGTTTTCTGACTTCATTTGGAGGCATAATCAATATATAACATTATATTAGTTGTAATGTAAAGCAGAATTCTACATCTGCACACACTGTCTAATGATCATCACCATAATCATGAAACCCAGTTACTATCTGTTATTTTACAAAGCTGCAAAAAAAATTTTGTTATGAGAACATTCAAAATCCATTCTTTGGCATCTGAAGAGATAATATAGGAGTTAAGGTTCATGCCTTGCATGAATACTGTTGAGTACACTCTTAGAAAAATAAGATGCTGCCCTGGAGGTCTCCAATCACCACCAGAATGGTCTGCATAATCCCTAGCACTTCAAGACCCAAAGAAAACTGAATCCTCTAGTCCTCACATTGAACTTCAGAACTAGTTGGTCTGAGGAGAACTTAGGAGCTACTCCTTGTCAAAAATATTCTACTTTCTTGGCAAATTTCAAATATGTATAACATCGTTAATTATAACTCGTTTATAGTCCCATGATTCTACTTATTAACTATTTAAGTCTTTATTTTCATTTTAATTATATAATAATTATAATAATACATTATATGTTATTCATCTAGCCAGCCCTTTCCATTTAGAGGACAAGTGACCTTTCTAGGATTCACTGAGAAAATAATGATTTGAATCCTTCTAGAATTTTGCTTAAAGATAGACATGTGCTATACTAAAGTCCCACATATAATTTGTGTTATTAAGTATTATCTTAGTGCTTAAAACATATTAGAACCTTAAAACATTGGGGGGATTCTAAATTTTTTTCTCAATGATTGTCATTCTAGGAAAAATTGAGAGATAGGTAAACATTATATCAATTCACACACACACACAAACACACACACAATCCCAAATATCGTTTAGTATCTTTTTCCATAATTAAGGGAAATATTTTAAACCCCCCAAAATAATAAACAATTCATGTCAAGTAGGAAAATTCTGTTTTCATATAACAAGGAAAAGCTATAGCTACCAGAAGATATTTTTTTTTGTTTTTTTGTTTTGTTTTGTTTTGTTTTGGGGCCACACCCAGTGACACTCAGTGGTTACTCCTGCCTATGCCCTCAGAAGCTGCTCCTGACTTGGGGGACCATAAGGGAACCCGGAGATCGAACTGAGGTTCGTCCTAGGCTAGCACTGGCAAGGCAGACACCTTATCTCTAGCACCACCACACCGGCCCCAGAAGATAATATTTTTACTAATAAAACTTTTATTTTGTCTTTCCATAGACAAAGAAGTAACTATATTAAAATTCTCAAGAGAACAGTAGGGTGTGGGAGAGGGAGAGAGAAATTTATTTTAAGAAATTGATTCAATTGATTATCAAGTCTGGTAAAGCCAAATATCTTTTTTGAAGGGAAAGGGGAATTGGCCACATCAGGTGATGCTGGTGACCTGACTATGCACTCAGCTCCTGGCTCAAGCTCCTGGCTTGGGGGACCATATAGGACACCGGGGGATCGAACTGCAGTCTGTTCTAGGTCAGCTGCATGCAAGGCAAATGTCCTACCACTGCACCACTACTCTGGTCCCAAAGCCCAATATCTTAAAACTTTGTTACCTTTGATATAATATTTGTAATATTGTGATATATTATTTGAGGTTCAGGAATCACCAACATTTCATTCTGAATCCAAAGTCATGAAAATATCTACCTCTCAGTAAATATTTCAACTTTTTCAGAGGACAGTCAGGGAAAGCCTTTTTGTACTATTCAGATCTTCAGTTAATTTCTCTACCTGTGTCACTGACTCTCCCCAATCTGCTCTCAATTTAAATATAGAAAAATTAAGCCCATTCAACTACACCTTTATCTCTAGCCTCAGAATATAGTACTACTGAAAAAATCAAGTTGTTCTTTGTACAAATTTATGTGCCAGCATTTGCATCATAAATAGGATTACTATCATATTATTAAATAGGATGTTTGAGAAAATTTGTAGGTACCTTGTGTCTAGTTAAGACATTAAATTAACTATCAAATATACCAATAAATTATCCCTCTTCTCTTACATTTGTCCAATTAACACATAATAGGCATATGTATATACCACATCCTACACATGTGATTTTCTTAAGCCAGTACTTTTTTTTCATTGCCACCTATAGAGATAAAGCAAGTGTATTGAGTACTACAGAATCATAATCTGAAAGCAACCAGAATGTAAACACCCCAGCACAGCTCTAAAGCATAATTCTCCACTCAGAATTTCATTTCTAGATAATTCAGCCAAGAAGAAACTCTTTCCTCCTGGAGAAATCAAGAAGTTAACTTGGAATGATTCAAGCAAAGATTCTCAAGCTTGGCTGTATTTTTAAAATCATCTTGGGAGCTTTGAAAAACTACTTATGTATCACTCCAATTAAATCAGAACATCTCAGGGTGGAGCCAAGTTATTCATAGTTTCTAAGAGCTCCCAAAGTGATTTTGATATGTAACCACAGTTGAAATGCACTGATTTACGCAGTCTACTACTTCCTTATGCATGTTAGGTTCATCATTATAATTATCAAACTGCTTTAACAGATATATTACTGTTTTCTTGCTGAGGTAGAAATATGGCAAGAATGAGAAACAGTTCTGTTAATGAATACCTGACTCTATTAATTTCCAATTGGTTGATTTAAAAAAAAATAAGCCCAGAATCACCGTTGACAATAAGCTGGCATATGATTCAATGGCTCTTGCGTTCTATTAATCTCCTGCTAGAATTATTTCCGCTGGATATTTTTTTCCTTCAACCTGGTACTACTCTTTCATCACTGTAACAGAGCAGGATATTTGCATTTGTTCTAATTTCTTAATCCTCTCACCTGAGTTTGCCATTATCATTGTATTGAGTAACTTTATCTAGCTTGTTTAAAGGTATTGCAAATAACACCAGTCTCCTGAAAGTAAAAACACAATATATTCTTTGTTCAGAGTCAAGGCAACCCAGATACAAGAGGGGAGGTTGCCGAATTTATGTGTGCCAGGAAGACTTACACAAATCTTCAGGAAAATAGCACAGAAAAAAACTTTCCTGCAACCTCCAGACAGAAATTAGTGTACAGGAAACTGCTATAGGTAGAATATAAAGAATAACCAGATACACAGCCTCAGATCCAACCGCCCATAAAAATAAAGGCAATTATGAAAGTCCCAAGACTTGAAGAGAAATCGTACCTTGTTGGTTTCAAAGACCTCTGTTTGAATTTTTACAATTGCAAGCAGGCTAATGTCTGATTTATTTCCATTACAATAAATAAAAATTAAGTTGTAGGGCTTACCAGTGAATATTACTATGTAAATAATGTGAAGGGTTTTGAATAAAAACCCTTGAATAAAAATTCATTTAGTATTAATATAAATATACACATTCGGTCAAAGGAAAACAAACCTGGCATCCTATTGCTTACTCCATCGCAACTCCATCAGCCCTCACTAGCAATAGCAATAGCAGATGGGCCTGAGTTTGTGTCGTGGACTGTTCTTTCTACTATGCCAGGTTACTTTTCTCTAGCAGTGCCCAGTTCTAGTTACTCACTTTGAATTAACTCAAAAATTGAAAACTACCCGTTTATCCAAACCAGCTATTTTTGTTTGTTTGGGGGCCACCCCCAGTGAAGCTCAGGGATTACTACTGGCTATGCACTCAGAAATCGCTCCTGGCTTGGGGAACCGTATGGGATGCCAGGGGATCAAACGTATTCGTCCTAGGTTAGCGCTTACAAGGCAAACACCCTACTGCTTGTGCCATCACTCCGGCCCCCAAACAGCTATTTTTAAGACTTGAATCTTTCACCTGGTTTATCAAAATTCCTGGAAACTAGTAGTGCATCTGAAATCTTACAAGACCTGTTTTCCAGTAGACATTATCACCCTCTACACATAGAATACATTTGCAGTTGAGTTGCTAGGCTACTCACTGATCAAGTGCCCTAATGTAATATGTTCCTATACCCCAATGAAAGGTTAGTATAAAATGGCCCAGGCAAGCTAATCCCCTTTATACATGAGAGTTGATTGTGCCTAAGACATTAATTTCATTCAACTTTGTTTCTAGTATTCTCATTTCTCACCTGTCTGTAGATCATACTTTTAACTGTTTATTTTAAACACATACTAGATCTCCCCTCCTGATCTCAAAGCTCTTCTTCAATCTTAAATTTGATGGTTTAGTCTAATTTTAGAACAGGTTAGAATATGTCAAGTACATTAGTCATTGTATCCTATGCACACAGAAGTATCAGCAAATATCCAGTAAATTATATTAAGGAAGTTTTCTTTTAAATATAAATATTTATATTTATATAGATATTTTATAAATTTATTTAATTATTACATTGCATAATAACTAAACGTTTCTGCATGCTTAAGTTACTAAACGATTATTAGAAATAAGCCAAGTCAACAATGAGGGTCTGCACTTTTCTCATTAGTTCATGTCATTATATATATATATTTTTTTCTTTTTAGACAATAGGGTTTGGTCTTCTGAACTCTCAGAGAGGCTAGTCATAGCCATTAGTCAAAGTAAAGATTCCTTGATTTCCATGTACCAAGTGATCTCTATCTACAGTTCTGTAGTATCATCAAACTCATTAAAAACTTCCTTAAGGGCCATAGTGACAATGCAAGCAGTCAACCCTGGTTAGATTCTTGGCATCCCATATGGTCCTCCAAGCACTGTCAGGTAATTCCTAAGTGAAGAGGTAGGAATAACTAAAACCTGAGCATTGTCTAGTGGGACCCCTATCCCTGCCAAAACAAAACAAAACAGAAACAGGAACAAAAATAGAAACCACTACCTGTATCTTCTTTGTATCAAAGTAGTTATGTCATTTGTAGCACTTGATCTTATCTAAGGCAACATTGCTAGTCAACTTGAGGGATAGGATAGTATAGGGATATTACAGTATTTGGTTCAATTCCCTACACTGTATATGTTTTCCTGAGTACCACCAGAATTTATCCTTGAGACAGAACCAAGAATAAATCCTCTGCACTGTTGGGTATAACCCCAATTCTCCACCAACTGTCCTCGTTCCCCTAAATATTGCTGTTTAAATAATCTAAAGGTATGATTCCCAAAGCACAGGATATCTTTCACTAGTAAGTGACAAAATGAGTCAAAAGCATACACAGACAAAGCAGTAAATTAATGTATAACATATTGTTTGTAGAGCATTCTCAATTAAGTTCTCTTCCAGCATTCTGACTGATATAAAAAATCCTCTTGGTTCAGCACTATTAGGTCTCCAACTTTCTCTAGTACATCTTAATCTTCCTTTTACATTGAGACGTCTCTATCTAAGTATAAGTGGGTTAATTTCTCTATTTTAAGTTACAAATAAAGGTTTTATTTTCAAATCTTAATAATATGGTTATCTTCCATTTATTATAAGAGCAATTTTTTGTTTTGCAGTGACAATAGAACATTGCCTTTAAAACTCAAAGTGACACTTTAATGACAATAGTAAATGATAATATGAATACATTTGTGTCAGAAAAGCTATGAAGATATACACTAATTATTGAAGTTCAGTTCCAGTTCATCTTACTGATGAAAGAACTGATATCTGAGAACTGAAGAGGAAATTGATTCCTATGGCTGTATGGTTGATTGGTGGTGAAAATGAGATAAGAATCCAGGTCTGAAATATTCAAGTTGTGGAATTCATTATTATTCTGTAATTCCATTAGAATGATGTCAATATAAAAATAATCACAAATCTAAGTGATTTTAGCATCTATTTCATTACTACTTTTCCTATTTAATACTGAGATTGCTATAATGTAGTATTTTAAAGACTTCTTCCTTTTTATTGTTTTGACTGAAAATTTATACTTATGTTTCCAAATTAAGGGGGACAAAACTGAATTTTTATGGGATATTAAATGTTTTGCCTTATTATTTCTCATGAGAAATTTATTTGCAAATGCTTTTGAAATTAGATAGTGACCCAGTTAGGAAACAGTATAAGTACATCCAATGTTATAACAATGTTTTTGGTAGCAGTGGGATTTAAAACTTCTTAATCAGTTTTTCTCTTAAAACATCTCAAAAATAATTCTATCTATTACTAGAAAATTAATATGCTTATGAGAGACAAACATTTTTCACACAATAAGATTGTTATGCAATGGTTTTTGTCAAATATATAGCATTGCTGGATAGACATTTTACTCTGGGAGAATACTAAATTTTCAAATGAGAATCTGTGCATAAATAAAGACAAAGATACATTTTTATATATGCTTTACAGTTTTACTATTAGACTTTTACTACCAAAATAGTGTAGATTAATCCATTAATATAATGTGTCAAATATCACCAGATGACACCACAATATGCAAATAAGTATATTAGTTTTAACTACCAATTTTCTAAATAATGGTGACTACATGGGTAGTACATTGCAAGGTATTATTTCAAATAATCTTCATAACAAGCTGTTATCCCCATATTATATATAAGGGCTTCAAAACTTATCAAATTCATACCCTAAACTTGAAGTGATATCTTGCCAGTAGACAGTATAAGGCTTATAAAATCATGTGGTCTGGCCAAGGTACACAGCTCACAAAAATCTTTTTATAATGAACTACCCATGGTTCATTTGCCTGTATTTTATGGTTTGCAAATGGCTTTAACAAAAAAAAGAAAGATTCCCACCCCTGCTACAAATTTAAATGTGAAAAAATAAGGACTTGAATATATATCATTCTTACTCCTAAAAGAAAACAACCACAAACTCCAAGAAACTGTCATGTCAATGTAATCCTTTGTGCAAAATGGGGGTGTAGGACATACTAAACTCAAACCAAATAACTTTATCATTCATCATACTATACTCATCACATTAGAAACTAAGTATTTTCTTCTAGGCACTTACCAGATTGATAACGGTGCCAATTCACATAATGTGAAACTGAATAAAGGAAGCCTGATTCAAAACGGAGTCAGGAATCTTGGAAAGAAGGAACCTTAACCACCTGCTTCTTATTGTATTTTCACAAATCTCTAGGCCTGCAACAAGCTGCTCAGCCAGCCTTTTGCAGTCAATGAAATACTGCTGCAATTTAAAACACTCAATGAACTTTTATTTAAAACAGTCCTTTCCAATTTCCTTTGAACAACTGAAAGCCCAAAACCTCGTTGGTCTTGCCTATGGTTCCTTATCATTTGTCCCAAATTATGATCCCTCTGCTAGTCACCATATTATTTCATTTCAAAGTTAATAATAATAAAATCTATGTTGTAAAACATAGCATAGGGAACTGGAAAGGAAATAGGGAACATGTCTTGCATGTGACTAACCAGTATATTCCCTGAGCCCTGCCAATAGTGATCATTGAGCACAGAACCAGGAGAAAGTCTTGAGAACAGTACTTGGGTGCTGTACAACTTTCTTTCATCTATCGATTTTAGGTAAGAAAAACAAAATTAAAATTATAGAATAATACAATCTTTATATAACTTGCTGCTATAAAAAAAACAATACCACAAGTGGAATGACTTAGAATTACACAGATATGCTCTCTGATTTGAATCTTAAATGTGTCTCACCAGGTTAATCTTGAGATGTAGGTAGATGTTAAGTTCCTTTTGAAGAAGTTCTTGGAGAGAATCTTTCCTATAAACTTTTCATGACTAAAGATTTTCTGAAAACTTTGGCATGCCTCTTTCCTTACATTGCTACAAACTCTTCCTTCCATTTACATATTCACTACAGCCTTTGGTGCCATATTACCTTATTACCCTGTAGGGTAATGATTGGATTCATCTGAAAAATCAATATTACTCTTCTCATCTTAAGGCCCTTAATTGTCAGTAAACTTTTTTTATTTTCATGCAGTTAACATATTTATCAGTTCCAAGGGTTAGTTAAAATCAGGATGGACTTCTTTGAGAGACCATTAGATTGCCTATCATAATAACCAACATTTATAATTTTTTCAAGTAACACAGGATTTTTAACTTAATTGTAAAGCACTCTAGCCTTTTCTGTTATCACTTGTCTCCAATTTCTAATTAATTTGTGCTTATCCAGAACTGACTTAATGGCTATGGATAATATATTTGTCTTAATTGCAATCTCTGGAGCAATAGCAGACTGTAGGTTACCAAGTAGCTTTAGATTACAAGAGCATCTGTGTAGGAATCACTGTGGTAGGTTATATTTAAAAATTGTTTATTCCCATTGTTTTGTACAAGATCAGGTCTATCTATGAAGAGGCCTAAAATCTGCTTCTGGAACAAATGGTAGAACTTATAAGATGCAAAACACAGATAAATAAATTCATTCAGTTAGCTTACTAATAATAAATGAAGAGAAAAATGAATTAAAGGAGAGATACAAAAACCTAAAGTTTTTGGAATGATAATTGAACCATTTCATTAAATTCTGATAAATAAAGAATGCAAAGCAGCACTCATAAGATGCTATGAGTTTTCTATTATGGCCTAGAAAAAAAGAGAAACTAAGATGTCCTTCAAATGAAACCAGATACCAATATATAAACAAACAAAACAAACAAAAACCCTCATCAAAATTTGAATTGGACAAGATTATTCAGAGACATTTTCTTGTGTCTTATTTCTCCCTGAATTGCTAATTAGAAACCATTCATTCAGTTAATGCCCTAAAGGGAGATGTGCACAGACTTCTAATATCTCCACCTAATAAGATCAGAACTCTGTCAATTGCTTTATGTATGTGTGTGAATTTTAGGGGTGAGGTGGCACACCTAACCATGCGCAGGACTCTGCACTCTGAATTTACTCCTGGAGATGCTCAGGACCTTTGGGGATTAAACCTGGTAAGACACATGCAAGGCAAACGCCTTACCCACTGTAATATGCCTTGGGTCCCAGAGGTTTGTGTTTTGAAAGTTCAAGTTGCTGCTTCTATAGAATTGAGCAAACTTAAAAATACATTTGTAAAAATATTAACACTGTTCTAACATTGGAATATTATTGCTTACTTAAATGTTGCTTTATTCAGTTATCCTCTAAAAATCAGTGTGCATATTTATCTCTCAGGATGAATGCTGTTACTTTATTAGAAAACTATAGTATATGGGGCCAGAATGATAGCATAATGTAGGTAGGGTGTTTGCTTTACATCAGTCTAACAGGTTCAAACCCCGGCATTCTATATGGTTCTACAAAAGGAGTGATTTTTGAGTGTAGAGCAGGGAGTAATTCCTGAGCACTTCTGGGTGTGTCCCTAAAATAACAACAAAAAAAGCTATAGTAAAGCTTATTTTTTAAAAAATAAAAATGTTCAGGACTTTCTAAACTTTAATGATAATACAGGTATCCAACGATGATGACATTACAATGCATTACAATGACTCAGTGGGTCTGGAGGTAGTGACAGGAAGGCTCATAAATTCTGTATTTCTGATGTTGGGCATTGGTGGTAGGAAGGTTGCTCTGGTGGTGCTCTGGTTGCTCTGGGTGGTGTACTTTTTATGACTGAAACCCAACTACAAACATGCTTGTTGTAACCATAGTGACTAAATAAAGATATTATTAGAAAAATGGGGCCAGAACGGTGGCACAAGCAGTAGGGTGTTTGCCTTGCATGCGACCACCTAGGACGGACCACAGTTCAATCCCTTGGCGTCCCATATGGACCCTCAAGCCAGGAGTGATTTCTGAGCACATAGCCAGGAGTAACCCCTGAGCATCACTTGGTGTGTCTCCCCATAAAATAAAACAAAAAAAAAGAAAAAGAACAAAATAAAAGGATAAAAAATAGTTTTAATTCTATATTTTGATAAGCTCTAAATTATGTTACAGTTACTGTGATTCTTCCCCCTCTTAAATTGTGATGTCATAAATAACTCTATGAAATTATATGTTCCCAGGAACTATTCTAGAGTTTTCCATAATCCATAATAATAACAATCCCCTATGATTATTTCAATTCCACCAGTTTTACACCGAGTTGGCAGAATAGTTATAATTCAAAGACCTGCGCATGTGGGTGCATACATGTTGAAACTAGATTTCTTTAAAAATTATGCTTTACAATTAAAATTAAGCTTTAAATTATGCTTGTGCATTAGATTTCTTTAAAAATTAACTGACTGGATTGAAATTAAATTTCAGACCAGTTCTAATCACTTGTGTTTTAATATGCAGTGTGGTTAAACACAATAGCAAACAGAGACTTTCCTCTTGCAGTATGTAAAGTGTTCATTTATAACCTTTAAGCATTAAGAAGATGGTAACATTCTAGAGGCTGAAACCTGTGGGAGACTGAAGTGTTAATTATGGAGTATCTAAATTCAGAAAAGTCCACAAATACATATGTACACATTACATAAACAATTTCAGGAAATTGCATACTCCCTAATCTATCCATGAATTACTGAAGGGTCTGCAAACCCTTGGCTAAGAATCCATATATGAACCACTATGCATCTACTCCTATACGGAAAGGATACTAGTTTTTAAAGCTCATTTTGTTAGCATTTTGACTCATCAGGTCAGCTGCAGAAACTGTCCACAGTACCTAGCTAAAAGCCCCAGCCACCTCCAGATGCTCTCTACAATTCTAGTTTCAGACCTTGACTATGCTTGACTTTATATCTCTGTCGCCTCCATTTCTCATGGTCTTGGCTTGCTCCTTGATCAAGCTACTGAAAAGCATCCCCTCCAATTATAATTATCCCTTCTGAGACCAACTGTGTTTTTCAAGTCCTCTTTGCCAATTTTCAAACTTTGATACTGCTTTCTTTAATTAGAAATTATTACTTAAAAGTCTTCCTAGTAGACCACTTAGTACTTTACTTTCATTCTCCAAGAATATTTTTTAAACTCTCCAGAAAAGATCTTATGCTTCTTACTTTTGCAGTTTTATCAGCCTTAAATGTTCTCTGTTTAAAGGAACTATTATTTTAAAAAAATCATTTTAGAAAATAATTTTATGCAAATATATTTTGAACACATAGAATTATATTTCAGAGGATGTACAAAAATAATAAAATTTTAGCATTAAGATGAACTGGAGTCTGCTTTGGATGGCTAATGCAGATGAACACACTAAAGAACTTTGGCATGGTGTAGTTATTTCATTTAATAATTTTATCAGTAATTCCTATTCCTATAATTTTTTAAGAATTCTGTTTCATGATAGTTCATATATTCCATTGTGCAAAAAAAGAGGAATATTAAAATTAAACAGTGAGTTGCAGTGTATGAAATTATTTAAAAATATTATAATTTATTCCCATGCTATCACAAATCATTTGATTATAAAAACAAAATTAATGAGTAATATCAAAATTTTGCTTTACCCTAATTGCAAAATGTAATATCTAGTAACAGCAGAGGGATCAGAAAAATAGTACAGGGGTTAAGGCAGTACTGTGCAAGTTGTTGACCCATTTGAATCCTGGCAACACATATGGTCCCCTAAGCACTAGCAGGAGTGATCCCATAGCACAGAGATGAAAAGCAAGCCATAAACAATGCTTGGTGTAACCCAGAAAATAAGAAACAACAATAGCAAAAAATAAAAAATAACACATAGCAAAGACAGAGTGAAGAATGATCTGGAAACTTACCCAGATAAACGTTTACTGTTACTACATGATCATGATACAGTAGTAGTTTCCAGTTTTTATTTTAAATGCTCAGAAACAGGCTTTATCATTTAAAACAAATTAGTTTGACTATAAACTTTTCTGTATAAGTGGCTTAATTTGTGGATTTCAGAGTGCTATTCTGTTATATCATTTAGTAATAATAAACAGTTTGACCTTCGAAAGTCATATTTTAAAAAACCAGCAGAGAATTGACCAAAGCGAAATTATGCCAAAGCAAGCCCACAAAAGGGAGTTAGACTTATGTGAACCAAGTTATTAAGACCTGAATTAGTATTATGAACATACAAAATATATTATGATAATTATGGTTGAATAACTAAGTCACCGAAGCCGTTAAAAGTACTTCACAAAGTCAAGTTATGAAAATGCAGTCATACTTTTTGGATGTTGTTCAATATATACTAATTATTCATTCCAATTATTTATGTATATTAATCACTGTCCTAGACTAATTTTACTAAATAGTAGAATTTAACTTTGACTTAAAAATAAAAAATAACTCGTGTGTATTAGTTTCCCATTACTGTTGTAATAAATTGTCACAAAAGTATTTAAAGCAACACAGATGTATTCCCTTTTTAATTCAAAAGGTCAGAGGTAATAATTCTAAAACCAATTCTAATTCTAAATTCTAATTCTAAAACCAAGGTTTCAGCAGAGCTAGGTCCATCTGAAGATTCTGATGATTCTCCACTTTAATGTCTGTTCTCACATTGCCTTATTTTATTCTATTTTCTGCCTCTATCACACAAAAAGTCCTTAGATTAGGCACATCTGGATAAGATGAGCAAATCTTCCCATCTCAAGATCCTTAACTTTGCCCTATCTGAAAAGTCCTCTTACCATACAAAATAATGTAAGTTCAAGAATTAGGCTGTGACAAATTTGGAACCATTTATTAGTCAACCATACTATGTTCTTATGCAAACTTCCAATTATGATTTGATACCCCTCAAGACTTCCCTATGGAGAAATAAAGAGCTATTCAACCCAAGCATTTTGGTTTGTTTGTTTGTTTGTTTGGGGACCGCACCCGGTGACACTCAGGGGTTACTCCTGACTATGCACTCAGATACACCACTGCTCCAACCCCTATTCAAGCATTTTTAAAGCAAATTTTCCTCCAAAAATAAATTTAAAACACAACAGTGTTTATAAATCAAGCATATGGGTTTATAGGTCTTTTCTTGAACATTGGATTGACATTTTAGTGTATCCTTATTGTTATATTTCTAAAGACCATAAAAGTAAAATCAGATTCTTTAAAAGAAATTGCCCAGGAGATAGCATGGAGGTAAGGCATTTGCCTTTCATGCAAAATGTCATCACTTCGAATCCCGGTGCCCCATATGGTCCCCCGTGCCTGCCAGGAGCAATTTCTGAGCATGGAGCCAGAAGTAACCCCTGAGCACTGCTGGGTGTGGCCCAAAAGCCACACACACAAAAAAAAAAAAAAAAGAGAAAGAAATTCTTCAAGCCTACAAACATTTTTACACAACATGCCTTACTTTATTAGCTAATAATTAAAAGCTTAGTGATTTACAATTAACAATAACCACATCTATGATTCAACTATAAACTACAAATCCTTTTCTCTTTCCTAATACTAGTAATCCAAGAAAGAATCATGGCTTTGGGGGTAAAGAAGATGACATATCATGCTCAGGACAACCACAAGATTATGCTTGAATATGGCACAATCCACTTCTCTCTTATTAGCCAAACTCATATACCCAAATCCAATAACAATATTGTTAGAGGTATACTCCTTTAACAGAAGGAACTGCAATATATTTAACAAATGATAAAGCTATATAATTTTTTTATTTTATTAATTTTTATATTTTGTACTTGAGGTTATCAAATGTATTATAGTATTTTATGGCAAGGGTAGCAGGCATGCAGAAGGAATAGTATTATCTAATATAGTTTTAAGTAGTGAAACTGAAATACCTAGCATCATTTCCTAATATCTTAAGTATATATAGAATAAAGGTTGTAAAGTTTAAGATGATTTCAGAAAATAAAATTGTGTTTGTTTTTTTGAGCTTACAGTGTTCCAAGCTCTCTTATGGTTCTTTGGCCAGGAGATTACTCCTGGTGAACTCCAAGGATCATCTTTGGTTCTAAATTAGACATGTGCAAGCAAGAGCCTTATTTATTGAACAATCTTTCTAGCTCTGAAACTGAAATTCTAAACTTATCTCATAATAACAATAACACAAAAATTGATAGAGTATAAATGAAACTAAAAGAATCAACGTTACTATCAGTTGTGGGATTAATAGAAGTATAAGCTTATATTATACTTTAATAAATCAAGGATAAATATTATATTTTTAAAATATGTATATAAAGACAATCCAAATGAAAAAATTTATAGTTATACTAATATAAAATTCACTTAATACAAAGTATTAATAGATAAAAAGGACAATCTATAATTATAAAGAGGTATGTCCAATATGTGTTCATCTCTTTCTTGACCAAAGGTATCGAATCATTAGGATTCCTCTAACGTCAATGTCATGTTTTCTTCAGTATAATTTGTGCATTTAGAACTGCTATAAAAACCAACCTTGATTCAGGGGCTGGAGCAGTGGCACGGAGCAGTAAGGCATCTGCCTGTCTGTGCTAGCCTAAGACAGACCATGGTTCAATTCCCCAGCATCCCATGTGGTCCCCCAAGCCAGAAGTGATTTTTAAGTGCATATTAGGAGTAACCCCTGAGCATCACCAGGTATGGCCAAAAAACACCAAAAAACTCTAATCCATTTTGAACTGACTTTTGTGATGACATGAGATAGGAGTTTAAGTTCATTTAACATGTTACTGACAAGCTTTCTGAATATCATTTGTTGAAGAGTCTCATCTTGCTCCACTTCATACATTCTTTGCCACTATATGAATAGAATTGGAGGATATCGTGCTGAGTACAGTCAGTCAGGAGAGACTCATCTACAAAACTATCTCTTTCATGTATGGAATATAGAGAAGCATAGTGAGGGATAACAAATATGCAAAGGAAACAGAAATTGAGAACTGGTTTACAGAATTAAGCTTACCATGGTAGTATTAAGGGAAGGTGGATCGACAGTTTGAGTGGGTAGCAATAATTAAAAGAAGCTATAGTGATAGTACAATAGGTAGGGCATTTGCCTTGATTATGACCTTCTGGGTTTGACACTGGCATTCTATATGATCCCCTAACCACATCTAGAATAATTTCTTAGTGCAGATCCAGAAATGACCCCTGAGCATTGCCACACTAAAAAAAAAAAAAAAAAGTCCTGGGTCAGAGAAATAGTACAGCGTATAAGACACTTGTTTTGCATGAGGTTGACTGTTTCATCCTTAGCACTGCATGTGGTTTCCTAAGCCTGACCAGGAGTGTGCCCTGAGCACAGAGCCAGGTTTAAGCCCTGAGCATAGATGGAGTAGTCCAATAAAGAAACCAAACAAAAAAAAAAAACTTTTTAAGAATATTCTTTAAACAAATCTTGTTTCTAGTTATACATTTAGTAAATAAATCACAAATCTCAGGTTAAAAAATCTAAGTGTAGTACTTAATGTAAAAAAAAAAAAGAATAAATTTATGACTTTAAAGTAGAAAGGTAATTTGTAGATAAAATATAAAAACAAAGCAAAAAAGATGAATTGATAAATTGTAATTCATCAAAATGTAAAAAATTCTTTTTACAAATTATCTCTATTTTAAAAATAAAAAATATTTTAAAATTTAAATAAAATTTAAAACAAAAAAGACACTGAGAAAAATTTAAATTCCCTCAGCATTTGATATTTTTCAGTAATAAGTGACAATTGAATAAGAAAATTGAGTAAATATACAAAAAGGAATATAAAAATTTCAATTTGAGCCATAATATAAGAAACAGTCAGTCATAAGAATGGTTACCTATAGAATGACTGACTGTATCTTACACTATAAGCCTGAGAGAGATGCAAACTATAATAACCAAACTTAAAAATGTCAAAGGAGGAGGCCAGAGCTGTGACGCAGGCAGTAGGGTGTTTGTCTTGCTCATGCTAATCTAGGATGGACCACAGTTCGATCCCCCCAGTGACCCATAGCCCTGGGCGATTTCTGAGCGCAAAGCCAGGAGTGAGCATCACCAAAAAAAAAAAAAAAAAAAAAAAAAAAAAAAAAAAAAAAAAAAAAAAAAAAAAAAAAAAAAAAAAAAAAAAAAAAAGGTCAAAGGAGAAAGGTATAAAAGTGGAGGGAGTCTATGAATAATGGTAGAGGGAAGTTGACATTGGTTATGGGGTTGGTATTGGAACACTGTATGCATAAAAATTTGCTATGAATAACTGTGTTCATAAATGTGTAAATCAGTATGCCTTAATTTTAAATACATATATGGAAAAAAGATAAAATAAATGCAGTAACTAGAAATTTGCATATGTTGTTGGAAGTATAAAAAAACACAATTACTTTGAAAAGCTATTTTAGCCATAATATGTTATAAGTGTACTTGCCACAAACCTAGAAATTCCATTTCTAGAGATTAATTCAAAGAAAGCATATGTACAGGTTATTTTACACAGACCAGACACAAAATATTCACAGTATTTTGTCTATAATAAACAAAACATGAAAGCAACCAAGAAAGACCATAAACAGGCGAATAAGAAAACAAATCACCATTACTATTATTCAGGCAATAATGAATGAAATTAAAGGAAAAAATTGAAATAGATGCAAAAATTTGATGAAACTTAAGATAATTGTGTTCAGTGAAAGAAATTAGGCAATGAAAAACTAATGTGACCATTTAAAGCAGTTCGACTAGAAAAATGAATGTTAGAAAATTACATATTGGTTAATTTTTGAGAAATTTTAGTGACTTGAGTTGACACAGAGAAACTCCTAAGTGACATAAGAAAAGTGCTTTAGTGCTTTGTTGGTGTTTAAAGTGCAATAACTTTTTACATCAATACCAATAAACATTAATGCTTTGTAACAATGTTACTTAAACTATAAATATAATTTAAAAGAAACCAGCTTCTTGAGTCTTTATAATTTTAAAAATTATTTCTTGAAAAGGCGCTGATTATATAAAATACCCACTTAATATGTCTGTATTATATTTCAATGTAGAACACACCCTGCTGTTACCCAAAACAAAAGGGTTCCCCCAACTTCCTCTTCCTTTTCACCTATCCCTTTGAAATGTAAATGTACACCTAAACTAGAGTAGCTTTAATAGGCACTTTTGACACTCACTTGACCCTCCCCTTCCTAGTTGGTTAATAAATAGGTTTAGGTTTAGCTTTGTACATGGAGAAGGACCCTGAGGTAAGAATCCAAACAACTCCACAATTCTCTCCTTCTTCAGCCTCATTCACCTGGGGTTGGAAGTACGGCCTGTGGGATGATTTATACACTTCAATACACATTTAAATAATAAAACAGAAGAACATGGTCACACACTGCATTTCTACTTTTGTTTTGTTTCGATTGGGGGTCACGCTCTACAGTGCTCAGTGGTTACTCCTGGCTCCGTGTGCTCAGAAATCACTCCTGGCAAGCTTGATGGACTATATGGGATGCCAGAAATCATACCCACATGCAAGGCAAATGTTCTACCTGCTGTGATATTTCTCCAGCCCCACTTCTACTTTCTTTTGAGCAATTAACAGTAGTCTTGTTAAGATTTGTCCTGTCCTCTGTAGCCCTGTAACTAGTATCAGAGTCAGTCTAGAAATGATCTCAAGGGATATTTGGGACATTGGTGGTGGGAATGTTGCACTGGTGATGGGGGGTGTCCTCTTATATGACTGAAAGCCAACCTCAATCATGTTTGTAGCCAAGGTGTTTAAATAAAAAATAATATTAAAAAAAGAAAGAAATGAACTCAAGAACTCGAATAGTTTTATTCTCATCCACTTTATCTTCATCAACAACTAAACTAGCATTTGTACTATCATCAATGGCTGCTACAAAAATGTTAGACTTTTTGATTATCAGTTATTGATAGTGAGTTGCTGTTTTCTTTAGAAAATATTTATTCAGTAGAATGATATATTTATTCAGATGCCACCAACACTACCTCTAACCTTGCTGATGAAAAGAACAAAACTAGGTTCTAGTTGTCAAAAGTTTTTGTAGTTATCATATTTGTCTGTTTCCCACTTTTAATTACCATGAAGAAAATAATGATTATTTTATTATTATTTTGAGCAATGATTGATTTGGGGGATTTTGGAGGATCTTTTGTTTTGTTTGTTTGTTTTCTGGTTTTGAGGTCACTCCCTGTGATGCTCAGAGGTTACTGGCTATGAACTCAGAAATCACTCCTGGCTTGGGGGACCATTTGGAATGCCAGGGAATCAAACTGTAGTCAGTACTAGGTTAGCCCCGTGCAAGGCAAATGCTTTATCCCTGCATCACTGCTCCAGCATTCAATGATTGGTTTTTTTAAGTGACAAACTTTTTTTTACAAATGTAGGCAAAGTACAGATGTCATCATTTTATTCCAGATATGAATCAAATGTCTTTCCTCTCAAGGTTCTGATAAGATTAGAACTTTCTCTGTACATAACCCTTTATCAATCAATATTGGAGAGATAGAACTATCAACATTGGGTAAAGAACTTACCTTTCATACAGACTCTTGTTTCATACTCAGTAAATGATACTGCAGTCCAAATTAATTTTGAAGACATTTTTATTCATAAGTTACAATAAAAAAATCAAGAGCCTTGATTTTTGTCTCCAATATTTCATATACAGCTAAATTTTGGGATGAATTAAAGGTGAAAGTAAACAGATTGTTTTAGATTTCATGTTGAATAAAAATCAGACATACGTTACCATGTATTTTATACATAACTAGATGCTCACACCACAAGAAAAATGAGACATTAAACCCAATGAGTGATCATTACACGTCTCCAATTTCAGTTTTTCTTTGGCCCATAAACTAATCTGACAGATGGAATCACTTGCAATATTAAAATTCACTCTCTCTATTCCTGTCTCCTTTCTTTGCCAAATGTTTAAACATTTAATTCACAAAAAGTAAAATGTGTAACTGGTGTAACTATTCTACACTTCATTGGGAAATACAGCATATTATCTCTTCTATAGTATTGAAGGAAGTAATATCTATGCAAAATACTATTGGGGGTGTTAGACTGGGAATTGGAATTTTGAGGTCTTTATCTCTGAGCTTGTACTTACCCATATGTAACAAAGATCTATATGACTCTTTTATGTTTCAAAATCTAATTATATTTTAGAATTCAATTCTGTAACCTAAACAATGTTTTTATTTACTTTGAGAAATGTGCATACATTAATACTCACAGATTAAATCTAATAGGTAAACTTTGACTGCTTACAGAAAAAATGGGTGAGGTAAAGGCAGATTTGAATTAGGACCCTATTTCTTAGAAAACAGTTAACTTGTTAAACCAGTTTATGTTGTTCCCTTTGTGATTAAAAATAGAAAATAATTGACAAGCATAAAAACATTGAAGTGATACTGAGCAAACTTAAAAAATTAAGAAAGTAAGATTTGGCCAGCTCCATAGATCCACTATATTCTCAAAAGAGATATAAACCAATTCATGAAAAAGTTTGATACACTGACTGCAAAGCTTAAAACTGAAAATCTTGGGAGATGCAGGCCAAATCTTGTCCTATTGAAGCCACAATAGTTGCCCTCACCACCCACCAATGGTCCAACTTCAACACTTTACCACTGAAATCTTCAGGGACCAATTTAGGTATGCCTAATTTTCTCTAGATATGTCTATGTTTGAGATGACAGTTCCAGGACATTTTTGGAGTGAGTGTGACCCCTCCACCCTGACCACCACTCCACTTTACCACCACCTTTCCACCTTCTTGTACGTTGGGAAGGTCTGGTAGCTGAAATCATACTCCCACAATGCTGAATTATCAGCCACAGGACTTGTAATTCCTGAACCATACAGCCATATAACAATTCCAAATTTTTCAATACTATGATCCCCATAGGAACAAATTAATTTAGATGTCAACATGGTTTTGAAGCCACCTAATGTCCAGAAACAAAGCAAACAAAAATGAAAGATAATCTAACAACAAAGAGCTTAATCAACCTTATAACAATGATGTAATGCCCTCATTGTGAAATAAAATGATTTTCATAATTTTTGTTGTACCCTTTAAAATAATTTTATTAATACTTACTTTTAAACAAGCAATATAAAATATATCATTTTGTGTCTGCCAAAATGGTAGGCTTGGGAATGGGTGAAAATTCAGGGACAATGGTGGAGGGAATTTAACATTGGTGGTGATATTAGTGTTGAATCATGAGTGGCAGAAACAAATGTATTATAAACGACCATGTAATACATGGTCTTTAAGCAAGGTAATTTGAGCACTCATTCAGTAGAACAAATATTCCTATCTAGGTCTTTTATTCACCACCACTATGTCAGGGATGTAAAACTAAACATGCACAAATTGTCTAGCTTGAATGACATAAACTAAATCAATGATCAGAGGGAAAGTCCTTCAACAGAAAAGCTAATTAGCTCATTCAAGTTCCATTGAGTAAGGAAGAGTGATCTCAATATAGGAAGGGGTGATTATTATTATTAGAACAAGAAAAATACTTAGCAAAGAGAACTAGATTTAATATGTAGTCCTGAGTATCAATGTAAATGTCAAAAATCAAATGCTTTTATAACATGCAGGGAGTTGTAAGATTTTGAGTATACCCCGTAAAGAATCCACAAAACCTAGGAAGGAAAGGAATCTTAGATTTTGTTGTCAAAAGTAGAAGTAAAGGACATGAGGAAATGGTCCTTCATTTCAGTTAGGTGATAATGCATATTCAGGAAAGAAACATCTGTCATGTATCATTTTAGAACTGTTGTGCCCCCCCCAGCTGATACGAAAAAGATATTTCAATAGATATGACTAGGTTTTCTAGGTGACAAGTAAGAATACATACCAATCACCAAATGTGTTGCAGCTCTTTATGTACAATGCATATATGTATATCTTTGTAGAATGGTTCTTAAATGGAACCAGCAGTAGTAAAAATAATGGTTTCGGGGGCTGGAGCAGTGGCGCAAGCAGTAAATCATTTGCCTTGCATGTGCTAACTTGGGACTCCCTGCCATCCCATATGGTCCCTCAAGCCAGGAGCAATTTCTGAGTGCATAGCCAGGAGTAACCCCTGAACATCACCAGGTGTGGCTCAAAAAGCAAAATAAATAAATAATGGTTTCAGTAGTTGTTCCAACAGTAACAACCTCAACATACCTCCTATATGCAGTGATCTAAATTTATAAGTATTACTGCATCCTTATATACTATATATAAATGGTATTTTGTGAGAACAACCAGCGAGATCATGTATGTATATAAGGGAACAAATAGATGTCTTGATTATTTGATTTTTCTTTCTACACACTTATCAAATAATTTTAAAAGGTTTATTTTCTAATATTCTGTCCATTAATATTAGACCTATAGGCAAGTCCTTCCAATGACCTTTCCTATTAAAATACCTATCATTTGGGGGGTGCCTTTGTCTGCCAGTCAGTTTCTCACTGAAGACTTTGCTTAGTTTAGTTAGCTTAGGGTGCAAAGTTCTTTATCCAGGAAAATTTCGCTATAAACCACCATTATTTCAATACATTGATCTATATGCCCCAATTATGGGACATTTTTAGCTTAATATAACCACAAAAATTCACATAATTGATGAGTCAATAGATGGAAAAGAATGATATTAACTCAGAATCAATACAAAGATATCAGATACAGAATCTATTTCTCTCTGCAAGAATTCCCTCTCTCTGTAAGTGAACTTACACATGTTATTTGAACACCTGTCAGAGACTTGCCTGGTCTTCTGAGAGTTATATGACATCAGATCAAATAGTAACATCAACTTTGTATTAGCCACAAGGGAATTAATATATGAAGGAAATCCAGGATAAAATGAACAAAAATGAATTGTGTACTCTATCACTTTACATTTTCATAGCAAAAAGAGGATGCACTTATTTTACATATTAAGGCTCAAGAGCTCCATATCCTAACATGAACTCAAGGTATTATGACTAAATTAATATTTCTGTGATTATTTTCAATATGACACAAAACAGATGAAAATCTACACCTGTGTCATGTGTATAGATACACAGAGTACAGAGGTATAATTCAGTCTAATTCGGTTTTTAGTGTACCCAGACCATTAGAAGTCAAGATATCTGCATTCTAATTTAATTGCCAACTAATTCAAAAGTAACTGATCTCTTCCTGTGGGTATTAATTTTGCTTTTTTTTCTTATCCTAGAAGAATGCTGGACTACAAGAGTTTAAGTCTCTTAATTTTCTATTTGATGCTCAGTGAAATTAAATGCAGGAGGATTCTGGAGAGCTTAATGGGACTTCCAGTGTTTATTTAATTTTAGCTTCTTATTGGGATATAATATGTGAAAATTAGAGGACTCCCTTTCTCGTTTTTATTTAGTATTGTTGGAAAGTAGGACAGAATAATTGCTAATGTTCATGAACTTTTGAGGTTTTTGTGGATACATATTCTATACTATTTGTGATAGGAATAAAAGTAAAGGGCAGCAAAAAGTTTCTGTAAAAATATATCTGACAATAGACCTAGAGAGAGAGAACACAGTGGATAGGTTATTTGCCTTATATGTGGCCTACATGATAACCAAATGATTCCCTGAGCCTGACTCAACTAATTAGCTCTTCCGATGCAGGTGAAATGTTCATAAACAATACTTACACAAAGTGTGTAGTATTACAGAAATTACAGAATTCGGTGATGACCAAGTTTGATCCAAGGTTTCTGATTCCTGATATATGATAGCCTTTATAATAACAAACACATACATACTTATAATACACATTTATAATAACCCCATATACATATTTTTAATTATTTTTGCAAGATATACTGTGCGTCCATAAGATATTTCGAACCCATGAAATAATGGAATTAATGACAACAGTATAAAGATCATTGGAATATGACCCATACGGTTATATTCAAGCCAAATTTCACCATGGAATGAGTTGGTAAACTCTTAATTTTGGTAAGTAGTTTCAAATTTATTTTAAAAATAAAAGAAATTGGTAGGTATATACTATGCCTCAAAAATACATTATTTATACATTTTTATAAATTTTAAATGCTCTTTTCATATTTATTTTTAAGTATTATCCTTTTAATTCTGGACCATGTGAAAAGTAAACATAATGAAAACACTTCAAAGTTATACATAACACAGTACATACGCTGTTAGAGTTATTTCAAAAAGCAGGAAAATGTTTCCCTCCAAGGTTGAAGTCTTCCCTTTCCCAAACCAATAAGGTAAAGTGTTGAATTTTAATACAATATTTAAAATCCACCTCAACAACATATTCTAAGCTGTATACCCTCTAGAAATTTCTGCTTCCCACATAAGTAGGATGCTTGCCTTGCAGGTTGTTGACCCAGATTCTGTCCCTGGCATCTCCTGAGCCTTCCAGGAGTAATTTCTGAGTGCAAAACCCAGTCTTAATCTCTGAGAACCACTAGGTATGACCCCAAAACAAAGATAAATAAATAAATATATTAATAAGCATAAATTGGAAAAATTAATTTTCTGATGGTTTAGCCAGAAAAATAAAACTGTTATTTTCATGGATATGACTGTAATGTGGAGATAGAGATTCAGGAATATTCCCTACCTATTCCAGTAATATGTGTGGAGGAATGAAGAAAGAGATACTCAGAAAAATCTTCCACCTTCTCTGTAGGTAACTATTAAAATAGTACTTTGTAAAAGCAATGACAGGCATGACTAAATATCATCCCATACTCTAAAGTGGGATGATACTATCAGACAAGACAAATACAGAGCATCATTTCCAAGTGTTTGATATTAACCCATGTATTATCTATAAACATTTTACATTTTTTAAAGAGCAAAGATCACAGTTACTGAATTCCAATTTCAGAGAACTGACACGGTATAATTTGACACTTACATGAATTTTTCATGTGTTTTGACATAATTTTCTACTATTACAGAGAGAACAGTTTTGATCTGGGAAACTAAGAAATGGAGAAAAAACATTGATAAAAACGAGCAATTCATAATTCCATGGGATAAAAACTATGAATGTGGCATGTTATTTTTAAAGATGACAACTCCCACTCTCCTCCTGCATGGGTTTTTTCAATGTTTCTTTGCCACTAGCCTCAGCTAGAGTTACAGCTTGATTTTCTCCTTTTGACTCTGACACTGCAGCTTACCAATGGAATATAGCATAAAGATATTGTATAAATAATGGTGGTAAGCATTAAAATATTACAACTTTTATATTTTTGACTTGGAGCCTTGAGTTCTAATCTTTAAAATTAAAAAAAAAAGTTTGAAAATAAATTATTTAAGTTAGACCCAAAGTCTTAAAAATATAACACTACATAAGTTCAAGTTTCTATTGAAAACCACTCATTTCAAGAATAGATAATATCTCAAAATAATTAGAGAGTAAAATCAATAGACACTAACACCAAGATGACATAGATGTTGGATTTATTTAAAGTGGTGTTGAACCAGCCATCATAAAATGTCTTAATTGGTAGAGAGATAGTTCAAATAGTAAAGCACATGTCTTACAATAAGTGAGGTTCTGAATTAAATGAACAACACTGTATGCCTGTCCTTACACTGCTAGTCCCACCTCCCATTAAAAAAAAAAACATTTCAGACTCCAAAATAATAGTACAGTGGGTAGAGTGCTTGCCTGACAATTGAGCTGGATTTGATCCCTGACATTACATATGATCCTCAAAGCCTGCATGAAGTGATACTAAATACAGAGCCAGAAGTCATCCCTGAGCAATTCTGGGTGTGGCCTCCCCCCACAACAAATAAATAAATAAAACAAACAAATACTTCAGTAAGCAAATGAACTGTTTGAATGAAATAAAAATACAAAAGTCACAACAAAGAAACAAAGGCTATAGAAAACTGAATGAAGAGTTTAGAACTAAAATATATAATAAACAAAAACTTTATTTAAAATTCAGTGAATGCTCTGCATAAAAGTGACCCCAGTTTAACCCCCACCGCACAGATGGTTCCCTTATCACTGCTAGAATGCAGGAGTAGGACTGCATTAGTCCTGAGAAGAGTTCGAACTAAGCTCTGAGCACCATCCAGATATGACATCAAAACTTGAATAATAACTAACTAGATAGATAGATGATAGATAGATGGATGATAGATAGATAGATAGATAGATAGATAGATAGATAGATAGATAGATAGATAGA